>JAQQZS010000020.1:17942466-17962937 GCA_030068045.1 Platyallabes tihoni | reverse complement strand
GTGTTTAGTCTTTTGGGACAGGGTGTTTAGTCTTTTGGGACAGTGTGTTTAGTCTTTTGGGACAGTGTGTGTTTAGTATTTTGGGACAGTGTGTGTTTAGTCTTTTGGGACAGGGTGTTTAGTCTTTTGGGACAGTGTGTTTAGCCTTTTGGGACAGTGTGTTTAGTCTTTTGGGACAGTGTGTTTAGTCTTTTGGGACAGTGTGTGTTTAGTCTTTTGGGACAGTGTGTTTTTTTTTCTTCTTACAACATTATGATTGGTGATTGAGGGCAGTGTGTGTGTGTGTGTGTGTGTGTGTGTGTGTGTGTGTGTGTGTGTTTACGACTTTGTGAATGGTGAATAGTCTTTTGGGACAGTGTGATTGTTGATTTGGGACAGTGTGTTTGGTCTTTTGGGAAAGTGTGATCAACGTATTTGGCATAGTGGGTTGTTAATTTGCAACTGTGTGTTAATTAGGGACAGTGTTTGGTAATTAGGGATGGCAGAGATGGGGAGAACATACGACACAGACAATGGTGACTTCACCACCCACTACTTCTTTCAAATATGATAAAAATTGTGTGTGAAATGTGGGAAACCGATGTGGTTAAAGAGGTTTACAATAATTCGTAAAGCCTGGCTTTACACTATTCTCTCACTGATTATTTTCCAATAGCTGCATGAAAGGGTGTCACATAAACCGATCGCCGACTGTGAGATAAAACTGTCTGAGTAGAACAGCCATGTTGACATTGTAATTATCAAACCTGCCAAAACAGCACAGCACAAAAGCCCAGTGTTCGTCTTGAGTCAGACCTGAAATTTCACAGGCAGGTTAACTCACGTGTCAGATGAAGCTTCTTTTTTTTTTTTTGTCAGTTGGGAAAGATTGTCAAAATCAAATGAAACTTTTCAATGATTGATCTACAGATCCAAAACGAGGATCTTGTCATTCCTGCAAAATAGAGTTCAAGGTTTTGTGATTTGTGTTTAAATCTCTGCACAGCACCAGGTTATATCACATACATCTTCAAAATACCTCCATAACCCAGATCGTCTAATCAGCTGACTTGTAACAGAGTACCATAATAACCTATAATAAAACCGGCCACTTGAAGGTCTTTTATGTCTTCATGCCTCCTTTGAATTACTGTTTAACTGTATTCTTTTTATTCACATTTTTAAAATCCCTTCTCATTCCTGGTTTGTTCTTGCTTAGAACCACCTGGAGAACACGTACGGCACTGTTTGTCTTTTAAACATGCTTTATAAATAAACATGGCCTGACTTGATACCTAAAGCGTAGCAAAACACACCACATGTGCGTCAAAGATCTATGAGCTTTCTCACTGACCGTTCCGTAAACACTCTCTGCTAAGTGGTTTAGAAAGTACCGGGACGGCTCTAAAAATTAACTGAAGCTGAATAGAACAGATCTGTTTAACAGGATCAACTCAAAACACTTGGAAATTCTCCGCCAGAAGAGTCGACACCACAAAAACGATTCAACCACAACTTTCTCTTATTCCTGGAGTGTTTGTTCTACAGCAGGATGGAAGCCAGATCTTGAGATCAGTTATGCAATATTCCATGTTAACATTCCAGGAAGCATCTCTTCTTACAGCCAGCTTATTAAACAGCAAGGATCTTTTGTTTTATCATGTTTCTGTTACAACATTGCTGATATCTGACACCAAAACGACAGACGATGTGGAATGCAGTGCTTAAGAAACGAATCTTCTGCACAGTGCGTATTTGGTCGTTAATTTTGCCTTGAACTTGAACCACTGAATATAATCAGTGTAGAGTAATAAACTGTAATATAATATATCTATATAAATATACATAAATATCAAAATTCCGTCCATCCATCTATCCATCCATACATCTCTGTGGTTCAAATAGAGACTGTGGTGGCCAATGGTGACCATTTATTCCCATGTTCATGACCAGGGAAGGACCTCCAGTTAACATTCATACGCCCATTCACACACTACAGGCAATTTGGAAACGCCAGTTAGGTTAATCTGCATGTTTTTGGACTGTGGGTGGAAACCGGTGTACCGGGAAGAAACCCACCAAGCACAGGGGAGAACATGCAAACTCTTTGCACACAAAGAGGCAGGAATCGAACCTGGAGGTGCAAGGCGGCAGTGCCGCCAAACATAAAAATTATATCACCATAATCATTAGTACTAGCTAACTCAGCTTATTTTACTATTATTTTACTAGCTAGCATTAGCATGTGGGTTTTAGAAAGTTATAGGTTGTTTGCAATCTGGTTGAAGTGGACAGCAGAATGGATGACATGGGATTGCAAATTGTGCAAGTTCAGACAATATTCCCGAAGTAAAACAGACATCCCCAACTCTCCCAGAAGTTCTGGGAGTCTCCCATCGTGCAAAGTGAACCTTTTACTTTTCTTTGTAGGCAGAGCATTATTATTGTGTTATATTCAACCACTTTCTCTTCATCATTTCAGTTATATATTCAGCTTGCTGCAGTGACGTTTCTATCATCCGTAATGGGTTTAATGGGGTTAAATTTAACAAGGTCATTCATTCAGTACGATAGTGACTGGAAGGTTCGTGAAAAGTTTAGAAATTTTCTGTAATTTTGCATAAATGGGAACCAGAACATCAGTAGATTTTCACACAAGTCCTAAACATATATTAAGGGAACTCACTGTATGAGCGTGAGCATTTTAAAAAAGGCTCAGTGAGTTAATTGGTGTCTGGAATAGAACAGAATAGATTCGAATAGAATATAATGCAGCACAGTCAGTACATTTAGATGCACTATTGTTACAGCTCGACTAGGCCATTTCATTGTCCTACTGTCCTTGTCCTGTTATACAAGCATGGAAGCGAGGTATATATTAGAGAGTTCATGTACAATATGTAGACAAGATCACTTTCTGACCCCACTGGCAGTTCACACCACGCAACACAGGGGACACGACATCTTGTCCAAACAACCTATTAGAGTTTGTTTACTGGACACTGAGCTCGGATGAAGCTCCGCCCCCCCAAATCGGTTTCTACGTAATTTGTTTAAATTTGTTTTTGACACGTGAAATGCAACTTTTGGCTCAATCACCTTAACCCTGCCACACAGATCATTCCACATTCTCACAGATGATCATGAATCAGTCTCAGCAGACGGAAGGGCAGTAAACCGTGTTTAATCCACCACAGGTCCAAACAATCGAAACTGACAATCCAAATTTAAAATTGAGGACAAAAACAAAGGAAGGCTAGAAACTGGAAGTACTCATAGAACGTACACTTCGCTAACTCATTGTGTTCTTGCGTTTCCTTTACACTGGGTTGGGATTGTCACCTTCCATATTATTATGCTGTGTAGATCTCAGTGTCATTGATAGCCCGGATCTGGCATCTACTGTACGTAATGTCATGTACGTAATACCTTCATGTTTTAATACACAGTGTTTTGAAATGTTATTATGAGAACTATAGGCTGGGTGAAAAGTAACTAGGCATTAAAAATTGGTAAGAAAGTCCATATTTCTAATACAAATTTACTGAAACAAATTGTATGTATACATGTATATTTGGGATGTTGCTGAGAACCTTCTGAATCTGTGCCTCCAAGTTCTCCAGAGTGTTCTCCAGCATTTTCTAGGATGATGGATGAGAAGGTGAGGACTTTTAATGCCTAGTTACTTTTCACCCACTATGTACTTCAGAAAACAGTATATTCTTTGGATAATAATGTTTGGATAAATTCAACATAATGAGACATCTTGAGACATCCTGTCCTGTTCTTCTTGTGAAGAAAATCTACACTTTACTCAATGAACAATACACTAAATATCTGGAATATTCCATAAGTTACATGCGAATTCAACACAATGTTGAAGTAGAAGTAGAAAAGTAAGTTCTGTCATTCTTTTTTCCTTCATTTCCATGAAATTGTCTCAAAGCACAAGTTATAAATTATGACTTTGTCAATCACATCATGAACTGAAAACAAAGTCTTCATTACTCTTCATTAATTAGATTTCAAGCAAAGCATTCAAATACCCCTAATATCCTCATGTAGTGGCACGGTGGTGTAGTGATCAGCACTGTCGCCTCCAGGGTCTCGGTTCGATTCACACTCTGTGGTTGATGGGTTTCCTCTGGGTACTCCGGTTTCCTCCCACACTCTAAAGACAAGCAGATGGCTAACTGTTGTTCCCAAATTGCCTGTAGTGTGTGTGCATGCTTGTGTCCTGCGATGTATTTACACCCACTCCAGGGGGTACCTACCCCGCCTATTGCCCCCCCCCCCCCCACACACACACATTTATGAGTGAATGTGCTCACTGATAATTTGATGCTAAATAGGATAATTCTATCCGTTATTCTTTAAAAGAAAAAAAAAACTGCCTGAACTATTTGTAAATAATTGAAAGCCATGTTTTCATAACATTTAAAAACCAATTTTTAAGACGCTACTTGACGTGTGAACTTGGCGCTCCGGGGAGATTTACGTTCTCTGTGAACGCGGTGTAAATTTACCACCACGTATGTGAAACGTGGGACAGTCGCATACTTTTCAAAAAAAACAAATGACGTCACCTTTAACCTTTTATCTTAAAAATTCACCCTGCTGAGCAAAAGAAATGGCACCCAGGCTAAAAAAAAAAAAAAAAAAACAATAACAAAAGCTTTGAAGAGTCGATTAGCTGACGTGTGAACGAAGACGGGGCGACTTCTAAAGATCAGGACCGTGTTTAGGAATTTCAATCCAGGAAGTATTAAAACATCACGACTTTTTGTTTTTTTAATGTCACAACACACAACCAGCGCGTCTTTCGGTTTAGGTTTTCCGAGAAGTCACGATGCCGCGAGCCAGCGAGAGTTGTTTAGTTCTTATATCACTTATATGAACTATTTCAAACCACAGAGAGGAATTTCCAGGTTTAAAAAAATAAAAGGAAAAAAAAGGCCTGGATGCTTTGGTTTAAAAAAAAAAAAAAAGCTTTCTTATAAAATTATCCTTTAGACGTATATATTAAGTGTAATTACGCTGGTGAAATCCAGATACGCGCAGCAATCAGGGACCAAAAGGAACGTTCCAAATAGAACGTAAATAAATCAAGATTTCTTCTGTTTCCACTCTTGTTCGAATAGTTCTACTCGGGGAAAAAAAAAAACAAAAAAAAACAATTATTGGTAATGAAACCATAATTTCAATTGTGGAAAAAGAAATATGTCTTTGTTTCTTTTGTTGTCATGTGAAGTCGTGCGTTGAACCAAACAAATCGGATTTTCCATTAACTCTCACATCTCCCTTATATTATCTGAGATGAGACTGCACTCTGGTAACCTTGAGGCAAGTGTGTGTGTGTGTGTGTGTGTGTGTGTGTGTGTGTGTGTGTGCAGGGATGATGAAAACCACCCTTTGGTTAATAATGAAGAGTGTTTCTAAACAGTCCCAGCTCACCAGACCGGCTCGACAAGACTTTTTTCCCCTCTCACACACACTCATACATACATACACACACTCACATAGGTGAAGAAGCCGGTCGGACTGGAAGAACACACACTTCATTCGTGTGTACATAGTATATGTGGCACGACAAACGCTGTGTGACTGTATGAACATCCGTTTCCTTGAACTCGGGTGTCTGCAAGCGTCAAGTGCAGCCCTGTTCAGCGATCCGTGTGTTTAATACAGTACTTATTAGAATAATTAGCATTAAGCATTTATACGGTTATGGTACACCGCAAACTGTTTCACTTCATGGGGTTGGGTAAATTAGAAAATTAGAAATCAATAGAAAATTCAAATCAATACAAAAAACAAAAGCCACACCCCCTTTCAGATGTTGAGTCAAGGAGGCGGGGCTTTCTGAACAAATGGCACATGATTGACAAGCTCGACTACACGTATTTCATTTCATGCTGTTCTGATGAGTTACCTGTGCTTCATCACACCGCTGCGTCACTGATTATCTTTCGAAATCCTGTGCTACGCCGAATCTCGGCTCACCTTCTAAAACATTCCCAGCATGCCCTAGGAGTCATGTTAGCTTTGCACTCTAATGTACACGTATGTGTGTTCATGTTTATTCTCATGTGAACCGTACCAGGAAGTGATATTTCCAGCAATCTAAACAAAGCAACAGAAAAACATCATGCGATCAACCAGCCTCATAGACTGGGACAAGAAAAACCCGAAAAACACACAATAAGATAAAGGACGAGTCCGCATGAACAAGAGCTGACTGATAGCAGTCAACCGCCAGAAATCGTTTCCTTCACGTCAGTAGGGTGAATTGAAGCCGCGTTCAGAATTTACTCAGTTAAATAGGAACCAAGAAGCTCGTAGGGAAGAAGTGCACCATGGGTCTTCACTTCGCCGAAAGTGGACATGCACCTCGGTCACCATCAGTCATTGCACCTCGAAAAGAATTTGTATATTTATTATTTATATCTGAGTGGAAGCTCAGGTGGTTAAGGCTGTAGGTGGTTGGTTTGAGTATCTGAGGATCCTGGTTCGAACCTGTGGCCAGTGATGGGTTGCCACACCTCATACTACACAGCCACTGGATGCAGTGCCAATCCCAAGCCCGGAGAAAACCCGGGAGGGCTGCGTCAGGAAGAGCATCCGGCAAAAACCCGTGCCAAAGTTGTGTGTCCACAGACAAGCTGCTCCCCCAATAGGGAACTCGACAAGGTTGTGATCTGGTGACTCTGCAGAATCCCAGCTTCTTCTCTAAATGCTTCTCACATAGTTTGATGCTAAGCTTTGCGTGACTATCCTGCTGCAGGAGGAAACCGTCTCCAGTCGAGCGCCATAAGGACTGAAAAGGCTTCCTTGTTTAGTGTATAAATCTCTCACTTTAGCCACCAACAAAGCTCCACACGCCATCCATCACCTCAGCTTCACCACCACGCATGACAGATGGCATCGAGTAGTGATGGGTCGTTCATGAGCGAGTCTTTAATGTGACTCAGAAGAACGAGTCATCTCAGAGAGTGATTCGTTCATGTTCTACTGGGCGCGCATGCGCAAACCTTCGCAAAACCTCCATAGGTTATGTACAGGATACAGAAATGAGTAGATACCTTTGAGTCTTCTGGTCCGAATAGTTTGTTGTTTTGTCACGTGACTCCCAGAGACGCTATGCAGTGCATTACACAGGAAACAGAATTGAACGGTTCTTCTTATGAGTCTTCTAGTCCGAATCGTTTGTTCTTTTGTCACGTGATTTCGATAGAAGCTATGAAGTACAATAGAATTCATCAGTGAACATTAATGAGAAGGGGGATAAATTGTTGTTTAATCTTTAGAGTAATCATCCTGGAGTCTCCCTCGAAGTCTGTTGGAAGTTTTGCAGATGAGGACCTATGAGACATCTGTTTCTCTGGTGTACTTGTCCTCTAGCTCAGTTCTGCATTTCTCTTTCTATCCTGGTTGGACCCAGATCATGCTCATGATTGAAAACAGTAATTCATAACGTTGAAGGAAATCTTTTGTTTCTTGGCAAATGGTGGCAATGACTAGCGTTCATTTCTCACAACATTTGGAATCCATTTGCAGTCTGTGATTAAACCAAATCATGCTGGTGCTCTAAGTACTCAACTACCCTAAAGAAGGACAGGTTTATTGCTTCTTTAATCAGCACGACGACTCTCAGATGCTCTAATATAATAGTGAAAGGGTTTTCTAAGGATGAATTAGCCTTTAAACATGATCAACCTGGATTGCTGAAAATAAGCCTCTTTGTATTTGTAGATATTCCATTAATCAGATCATCAAATCATCAGATTCCATGTATGATAGTCATTAACATCATTAACACTCTTAGTGTCTAGGCCTGATTTTGTAATCATTTTCAAGGTCCCCTATTTGACTTTTTTTTAATTTTATTTTATTGATCACAGGTCTCAAGTGTGTGTGTTAATGCTCTACCTAAAATGCCCCTCAGATAATGCCTTTTTTCAAACAATTCAAATTCCCACTGTTTCATTCTTTCTCTCAAATGTAGCATTACAGTGTCTATGTAAATAAGCTACTGCTGAACCACGCGGCCCCCAGGGACCCGCGGAGCTGCGCAACAAGCTGGGGGAGCGGTATCTTAGAATGAGCCGTAGCATGGAATGATTTTTCAGGTTTTGTGCTGAAATATAAATATGAATGTCTAAACTTGAATAAAAAGTGAAATTTGCATAACAGGTGACCTTTAATGTTACTATAATGGGAAAATTTGCATGATTTCTTTTAAAACCAAAGGAATTTCTATAGTGACTCCAAACTTTTACTCGTAGTTTACATGTAAGACAAACCTTATTTATAATAAAACATGTGACGCCCCTTTGAGACGTGCAATCATTTCCATAAATCATACTGAATGTTCTCACTCTGTAAAACAAACCGCTCTGGAAATCATCCTAGGAATAGCCCTAGGAACATTTACGATTCACTTTTGACACCAAACGAGTTTGAACTGCTTGAGGAATATTTACAGATAGGCACGCACAAGATTACGACGCTTTAGGACCTGAAACGCAGTATGTTTAGCAGGAGTACCAATCATGAAATGGCACTGTAAAAGCTGCAAGTCTTGTTGCCAGATTGTGAGATTTCCACCTGGAAGTTGCCCAATGTGTAGTCAGTGTTAAAGACGTTGCCATAGCAACTATAAGCGGAACTGGAAACAAATCCCACCCAGGACAAGACAAAATGAGGGCTCATTTTGATACACGTCAATTAATAACACCTACGACAATACGAGACTTTTTTAGCACCTTGATGAAAATCGTTCAGAATGCATTTATGTTAATTTTAAACACCGATATGATGTTAGTTTTTGGACCATGAATTTAAGTTAAGCCATGATACAGCAACCATCGAGCAGACAGGGTTAAGGGCCTTGCTCAAGGGCCCAACAATGGCAACCTGGTGGAGCTGGGCCTCGAATCATCGACCTTCCAGTTAGTAACTCATTGCCTTAACCCTCTGAGCTGCCACTGAAAAAAATAAATCAGTGGAGAGCATGAACACAGTCCCCCACTACCAGAAATTATATAATCGAGATTCCCACATTTGCAGGAATTTGCATTATGGAGCACAACGGGGGATTTCCCCTGCCAGATAAGTTAGTACTGTTCGATTAGTTTTGGACCAGTCTACAGAATTTGAAAGATGCAGAAATGATATTGTAGCCTCCCACAGCCAGGGAGCCTAGAAAGAGATGATTGGCCTGAGGGATGGGTTTTACTCTAGCGCTCTCACATCAATCGCATTACTAGCCAAACTTGGGCATCTCTGCTCTCCTAGTGTGTTACGCCGCTCCGTATGGTGCATGAATGAGCAGTTCGAAACAATATGGTTGGCTGGCGTCAATTGTATCTCAGCGGGAACATGGCAGTGAGTAGAGCTCAGTGGTTAAGGTATTGGACTACCGATTGGAAGGGTCCAGGATCAAACCCCCACCACCAAGCTGCCACTGCTGGGCCCTTGAGCACGGCCCTTAACCCTCAATTGCTAAGATGTATAATGAAATAATAATGTAAGTCACTCTGTCCACTCAGTCCACGTTTGGTGGTTGTAGCCTTGATGGCCCCCATAGTAGCTTAATGATGGGTGGGAATTAGCTAGGACTAAAAAAAGGAGAAAATGAGAAAAACTTCTGAGAAAAAATCCTGAGGGATTCCTTTTTTAAAAAATATAATTTTACAGTATTTTAAACAGCTGCTGCCTTTTATAATTTCACTTATGCTATCTTTAGTTTTCACCATGTCGCTGCTCCGGTTGAGAATCAGGTGCAGGTTCAGACGCAGGGTTTGGAAACTGAATTACAGACAACGTAAACATGAACTGGACAAGACAAGCTTTCCAAGACTTATAACTGAAGTTACAAAATGGTTGTGTGTGTGCTGCAGAGAAAGTGCTTTATACCTGAACAAAACGACTTGCTGTTAAATGCAGCCATGTTCCCGTGAGAGCGCAGGTCAGACACCTGTCTCTGAGTTTCGGCACACTTCAGTCAACACCGCAATATAATCTGTTTACAATCAGAGCTCGGAGCCAAAATTCGAATCCAAAGCCAAAGCGCGCGTGTGTGTGTGTGCTAAGTGAGTGTGTGGGGGTGATGCGACAGGAGCCTGAAAGCAGGCTCTGTAATTCTGAGACTTGTGGGGGATGGAAAGATTTCTTTTTTCCAAAAGCCCAGGAGTAAGCCTCTTAAATACAGTGACCTCCTGAGGAGCAGCAGCTGAATCCGAAACCTGAGGCGGACATCCGAGACACTGCTGCTGCTGCTGCTGCTGCTGCGGCGGCTTTTAAATCTCCAATCAGGTCGGCCTTGGACCGAGTTCACTTAGAAAAACTCGACAGGATTTCCTGTACAATGAAGCAGGTGTGAGTTGATTAAACCATGCTCCATTGGGCTGGGATCGTTGTTTTTTGTTGTTTTAAGTTTTGGCACCCAGACGACAGCTGAAAATTTTGACCGCTGATCAGCTTCACTTCTATTAAAATAGAACCTCCCCAACCTCCCAAAAAAAAAACAACATCAACATTGAAATGCGTAGTCAGAAAGACACTTCAGGAAATCCATGAAATTCAAAACTGCAAAAGAATTTGCCATATTAATAAACCAGATATTATCCCAGGGCTAATAGAAGATTTTTTCCAATAATTTTGAAATCATCAGGTTGAAGAGTAAAACACGTACTTCTATATGTTTAAATAAACATTGCATTAGATTTACACTATGCAGCATAAATGTATCTGTAATTACATATGTTTTTACATTTATTTATTCACCTATGTATTTGCTATACATCAATATTTGAGCGTTCATCAAATATTAATGCAGGGGTGCCAATAATTTTGTTAGATTAGTAGCATAGAAGAAGCAGTACTAAGTAAGAAAACAACTATTCATATTTAAATAAATATTGCAACATCATAATATCTTCACTTGTTTACGTTTTTAAAAAATTATATACATTTCTGTTCGTTTTGATGAAGGGTGCCAAAACTTTTGAAGCGGACAAGTACTAAAAGTTACATCTGAGAAGAAGAAAAAATGGAAACAGAAAACTTCCACTGGATCCTGATTCCTTTCATTTTACATTTGTAAAGTAATAGATCTACCACGTTCCGTTTCAAAATTATTGGCACCTTTCCCGGCCACTGATTTCCACTCGTGTGACTGGAATAACTGCTTTGCCTATATTAAAATTATTCTCATCAACAAGGGAGTAATGCTTTCTCTTCTATTTGATCTGTAATCGAATGCATGTGGTCTTGATGAGAGCAGTCTGTAACACAATAACACACACACACACACACACACTAAATAAAAAACCTGGGTTGCCAATACTTTTAAAAGACACCACTTCACTTTGAAGAATTTTAAGTAATGCATTCACATAAAACAATAGTGCATCACAGTATAATTATCTGCATGCAGTGGTTAAGTTGTATGCAATTTAGAGTCAACTCCAAAATTATTGGCACCCTTAACATGAACAAATGACAATAGAGCAAAACATGCACAGCAATGAATTTTTTTTTTGACAAATTCATTGTCTTTTGTTAGAAACATATTGCACTTATTGACGGTCTCTCTGCACGTCGCGTCATCATTATATTTGCATGAGTTTCACTTCAAACCGAAACAACCCTATTGTTGTTCGGAGAGCCGTTAAATCTTGGAGCAGGCTTGTTCCAGCAGCTCTGCGCTCCGACGGTTAAAGAGCGGGAGAAAGGTGGTGGTGGTGGTGTGGGGGTGAAAAAACTGTCACTTAGGCCCACAGTGGGGTTTTTACCACCCTTTGACACACACCGCGGGGTTTCCATTTGAAACAGCCCACAGGCTGAACTGATCCACGTCACACGGCTCGGTCCAAAACCTCTGACCGCTCGGTATCACCTAATTAACTTATCTAATCTAATGAAGTCTCATGAGCAACACTCGGTTTTATTCATCCAGTAGATCAGCATGTCCTGAGGTGTTTTATTCCTCTTACACTGCGGCCTTGCAAAAGTATTCACACCACTTGAACTTTTCCCTATCTTTTGTCGCGTTACGACCACAAACGTAAATGCTTATATTTTACTGGGATTTTATGTGACAGACCAAAACATTGTGAAGTGGAAGAAAAATGATGAATGGTTTTCAAATAATATATGTTTTATGATTTCAAAAGTTCAAGGGGTATAAATACTTTTGCAAAGTACTGTACCTACAATTACAATTTGTATTAATTTAATAACACCAGCCCCCCTCTCTCTCTCTCTTTCTGTCTCTCTCTCTCTCTCTGTCCTGATGTTAGAAAACCTAACCGTTATATAAAGCTAAAGCACTGACGCTGGAGACTCCTTCCCTGCATTTTTTTTTTGTAAACACCTCCGTACAGAAACATTCTCTTTCCTTGTTTGCAATAATTTGTTTTTTGGTCGTGTTTCCTGGGTATCTTGATTCCTTCCAGGAATTTCCCATTCAAATTGGAAACATTTGCCACCTTAAAAATAAGTTGAAGTGTACACAAACATGACCTTTGCATATCCATATACACACACACACACACACACACACACACACACACACAACTGTTTACACATACACCTTCAGAACAGTGTGTGTGTGTGTGTACTTTCACCCATCCTTCATCTGCCTGTAGTATGTAAACATGAGAGAGTTTATCGGGATGCTAAATAAGCTCACGGTGACGGTTACGCTGGAGCGATTAGTCCGGGAAAGTCCAAGAGCAGTAACATGAGGATGTGTGTGAGAGAGAGAGAGAGAGAGAGGGAGAATTCACAAAGGGCTGGAAAGGTGTCACAACCCTACACCCTGTTCCCTGCAGTTCCTGGGCTCTTCACACCTCCACTGGAGATGATTATCCTGTCGGTGGACTCCTCACAGCAGGCCCACGCACCGCCCCGTGAAATTTCTCCCCTCTGGTCGTTTTCTCAGAATCTACATCTAACAGAGATCTTCATCGCAAAAAAAAACAAAAAAAACACAAATGGTCTGGGAGAGGGTCGCCACGGAAAGCCACATGGGAACCAGGATTCGAAAACGCTCCCTGACCTCTGACCTTTCAGACTATTCTTGCCTGGACATGTTTCAAGGGCGAGCACGAGGAACAACTGCGCCGGCTCTTAATCACTGTCGAGAGTAACACGCCACGTAAGCTCGGCCTGGGAGTGAAAACAATACAACACGAGCGCAAGTGTGCATGTGTCCGCGTGAATGTGTGTGTGCGTGAATGTGTGTGTGCGTGTGTGTGTGTGTGTTTGTGTGTGCACGCTGCGCATGTGTGCATGCATGCATGTTGTTTCTCTTTCTTTCTTTTTTCCTTTTCTTCAGTGCAGACAAACCTGAAAAGTCACTCCGCCTTTACATAAGTGTGCACAAGGCCAGTAACCAGCCTCGAGCTGCTGGATTGGTTTCACACAGATCTGTAAGTGTAATGAGCCCTATTCAGACGGGATTAGTTTTTATGACAGGTGTGGTAATGCACTTATTATGAGAGTACGTCTGGGAGTTCAGTCTGACATCGTCATGGAGCTGAAAACGACCACAGCCCATAATAACCCCAGAGAATATACTGTACTGTATCTGCAGTGTGAATCCACATCTTGTTTAAACCGAGATCGCTTTATATCCTGTATGTATAGGCGTTTTGTTTGTTTGTTTGTTTGTTTTTTTTAATTCCGTCTATGTAAAGGCTCTCCAGGAAGCGTTTGTTCTTTTTCTCATTCCGAAACGAAAACAAACCGAGTTTAAAATCTAGCTGAAAGACGTGTCTTCCTGGTAAGTTATGTAACTTAGGGACTTTACATGATCTATTAATGATAAGGCGAGGCCACGTCCACAGGAGCACAATTAAACCAATCAGTGTGTCCTGAGGGTAAACATGCGCAGTTAATATGGAATTTTAAATTTGATGAGGATGTGTACATCAATGTAATTCATCATCACTATATTGTTACTCGCATTTGCAGCTACATTTGCAGTTTGTACGCACATTTAAAGAGGAACCTCCTCATACGAATTTAATCCGTTCTAGAGTCCTTAAGGTGAAAATCCGTACAGTATTGCGATGCGAAGTTTCCCATTAGAAATAATGTGAACGCAGATAATCCGTTCCAGCCACCCAAAAATGTGACCGATATATCAAAAAAAAAATGCGTAAAAAACGCAAAAGAACTCGCTTCGCTTGGCTCTTCACTGACGCAAACAAGTTTTATCCAGCGTTCAGTTCGGTTCATTCGTATGCTGAAAATGCTGCGATGTATGCCGATATAAATTTCTTGCATAGAAAAGCGTAAAACATTATAAGGGAGAGCGTTCATATACAGAGGTTCCGCTGTTATCTGTACCGTATCTGCTTTACAATATTATACTTTATAATTTTATATTTGTATTATATTGTATATATAAGTGTCTTTTTATGTTTATTTTGAATATACATACATCTTTCTTTTTAAATCCACTGCATTTCACTACTGTTGTACAACCATGTATGTGACAAATAAAACATTCTCGAATCTTAGTTGTTCATTTTGCTGGAGGGTGCCAAAACTTTTGGGATAGACCCTACAGGAAAGTACACCTGAGAAACCTGTAAATCCTGTTTCAGTTGTTTTTAATTTTGTACGCTTGTAAAAATAATATATGTAAGGTGGTCGGTTTCAAAATTAATGGCACCCCATACACCATGATTTCCAATTTCCACTCAAAACACAACTGGAAGAACGTTTTCATGATGACGTTACTGTATCTGCTCCATTTGAGTTCAAATCAAATCAAGTGATTGTTGTGTTGGGATTTGTTGTTTATACCGACTTTATACCGAGTTCGCTTATCGTTAATTGATCTTAATGACTGCGTGTCTGTGTTTTATGAACAGTGAGATGTACTATACCGGTACAGAGAGGCTTTTAAACACAACGACGTTAAGGAATTGATTCAATTAAATCCTCTAAAGTTATAAAGTTTTAAAAAAAAGGAAATAATCAGTAGTTAAAAGTTATAAAGTGTTGATCATGTCTTTACTTATTAGACCTAAAATACTTTATAGACGTTTATTGCTCACAAGATGTTGTTATTAATAAACTGCTGGTTATATACTCAGTAAGTATAATCGATGAAGCTAATTAAAACCTGACGCAGTAATGACTGAGTGTTGTGCTGTATTCTATTCAAGTCTTTTTCAACCTCCGACTAGGAAAAAACAAAGAATTCCCACTTGGAAAGTAGAAAAGGTGTACCTGAATCGCGGGTTATGAAGAAGTGACGTCAAATCGCCATGGCCGCTCACGGCAGCTACGGGGAACATATAACCCAGAAACCACTTTACAGTTAAACGAGTTATTTGAGGAGGAAAATACAGTATACACCACTCATCATAGTTAGCTAGCTAGCTGCTAACAAAAGAGATGCTCACGTGTTGTTATTTCCCACGAACACATAGAGATCAGAAATGGTGTGACTCAAGAGTTGGTACTTCTGTGTTATGTCGCACAGGTTTTACACCGGATGCCCTTCCTGATGGAACCCTCCCATTTTAATCTGGGCTTGAGTCCAGGACTGCATCCAGTGGCTCGGGTTTGAGCAGTCGGGTGGGAATAGAACCCGGCCCTTTGGCATGGCCGGTGAGAAACCTACCTCTGAGCCACTGATGCCCCAACACTTCTCCTCTCCACTAGCTAACTCCGGCCTCTTTTACTATAATAGCAGCTAATGATTTATTACTAATGATGTGACATTTTTTCCTATTTTTGTTCCATTTATTCCTATAATTAAGTCTCTGACCTGGACTTTTATTTAATCTGACTTGGTGCAAAATTCTCCAAATAATATGGAATGTAATTCATTCATTCATTCATTCATTTTCTATACCGCTTTATCCTATGATCAGGGTCGCGGCGGGCCTGGAGCCTATCCCAGGAGGCTTCGGGCACGAGGCAGGTTACACTCTGGACAGGGTGCCAATCCATAGCGGGGCACACACACACACACACACTCACCCACCCATTCACACACTACGGGCAATTTGGGAACGCCAATTATGGAATGTAATGTTAAGATGAAACACTTCTCAAGCTTTCATACATTTCAAAGGTTGATTTTAAGACTAACGAGCCAGGTCGAGGTATTAATTAAAGAGATTTGATTCTTGTTTACCAAACTGAAATAAAAGTCATGATGTAATTGTATGAAATTACTTCTATTAAAAACTGTGACACATTTGTTTCCGGTCCTGAATATCATCATCCTGTAGTTACAGAGCCACTTAATAAACTGTCATTAAATATCTATAACAGTGCAGTTGTATGATTACTCATCTTTAAGTCATTCCTCTATCATGTGCATTAATATATTTTTATAACACTGAACAGTATATCTAATTTTCAATCACAAACTTTCTGTAAATTCTTTCACAATACTTTGTTTTTAATTTAGTGTTTAAATCCTTTCAGTATTAAAAAGCCTAAACCTCTTACTAAGTGTCTGAACCCGACACCAGCTATTCTACACAAAGCAGGTGACATCGATATCACAGACGCTTCTTTTCCCCTTCCGACCTCTGACCTCGAACACGTGTAGAGTCAAGTGGTACAAGCCTCAATGCAGATACTAACCACAGTGCTGAACAATCCTGGATTCTGGTTGGTCGGAAAATTCATTTTCTATATAATACAGGTGCATGACAATAAAAAGGAATATAATGAAAAAAGTTGATTTATTTCAGTAATTCGATTCAGAAAAGTGAAACACGTTTATTATATAGGTTCATTACAGACAGACTGAGATATTTCAAGTGATTATTTCTTTTCATTTTGATGATCACGACTTCCCAGAATTCACTCTTTTAGAAAATCTCAATGTTACTTAAAACCAATACAAAAAAAAAAAAAAAATGTCGGACTACTGAAAGGTATGAACACTTAGCACTCAGTACTCGGTCGGGGTTCCTTTGGCATGAATTACTGCAGAAATTGGGCGTGGCATGGAAGACCAGGTTGCTCTGATAGCGGCCTTCAGCTCTTCTGAATTGTTGAGTCCAGTGTCTCGCATCTTCCTCTTCACCAAACCCCATAGACTATCCATACCCCAACCACGGTACGGTTTCTACAGAGACGTGATAGTTTTAGATTTGAATGTGTTCATGGAAGGAGTCTCCAGTGTCAGTGCTTTTTAACAGCAGCCACAATAACAGTTACTGCTTATAACCAGGAAGTCAGTACCGTGATGAGACTCGTAGTTTTTAACTCTCATAACTGTGTCCTGTTATTCTGCACAATCAAAAGTCTCGCCTTGACTTCTAATAAATGATGTAATACTCAGTATAACCTGATTAAATTGTAGCAATTCATCAATTAAATACTTAAAATGGGTTTAAAAACGAGCTCTATATGAATCAGTTAACACACACACCATCTTGCTTGGTTATAACAGCCTAATTACCATACCACAAAACTAATTAAATCATTATAACCTAATTAAATCCTGTCCCATAATTGTTTATGTCAATCCTGACTATTTTTTAAGTTGCTTATCATAACTGTTGATTTCTTTGTAAACAGCTCATGTAGAAACAGGTCATTTGATTGACAGGGCAGGCGACTAATCACAGACGTCTTTTAACATTACATGAGCAAAAAATGCAAAATTCCTTTAAAATGACTTCAAACTTTTTTTTTGTTGTTGTTGTTCAGAAGAATTTAGTCGGGTGACGATGCTATGCTCTGGAGGGGGGAAAAATAAACGGTGATTAAAATCTGCAGAGGCCAGCGCACAGGAACGCAGACGGCCAATCAGATTACAAACATCAAGATTTTGAAGCTTCTGGCCAAGAAAAGTGTGCAAAAGGTAACACATGATCCATCAACGAGATCCAAAGACAATCTGGTCTTTTTTTTTTTTTTAAATGGTGATGATGAAGAAGAAGAAAGCCAAACAGATAAAATACCAAAATGTAAATGATGATTATGATTTCTCCTGCTGGATGAGATAAAGAGTGTCTTAAAGCCTTTAAACTCAAAGCACTTTTCCTAACAATAGATCCCTCGGGCGACACACAACAATAGTGAGGGAGCAGGAAAGACCACCGGGATTCCCGTCAGCTTCCATACTGTGACAAGTCGAGTAACTGATTATCTAAAGCCGAGGACAATGAGGAGAACTCACACCGAGCCCTCAGTGTTACGCAACCCGAGCCTGTGAGGCAGATACACTTACAGTCTGCACTCGGCTAACACTAACGCATTTAAATCTCTACACACTCAGCACTTCACACACCGAGCTTAGAACCGATACACTTCTGACAATTCTGTGATCTTATGCTCTTTTAAGTTTTCACCATAAATTATATATATATTTTTATTTTATTATACTTTCAAATAATGGTCATATCTTGTTGTGATTGGTTGCTTGTGTGTGTGTTTTTTCATTAATATACATTTTTGAATTTTCCTAGTCCACAATACTGATATTATTCCTTCATTTCCAGTTTTAACAACATAAAAATATTAAACTACTATGATTAACATATTAAAAATTATACGTTTATTAATTATATCAAAATGATAAACGTACAAATATAATGAAATAATATACATTATGATGTGTTATAGTTCATCATAATATTGTAGATTGCATAATTAAGAATTAAAGCAGCTCGTGGTTTCCTCCTAGTGGTGACGTCAGGTTAGTGCTTTTGTCTGTACAAAAACAAAACAGGAAAACGCGCTGACAGGCGGAAAAATTTATTAATTAATTTTTTTTTTTAAATGTACCACATTTAGAAATTGCATGACATTATGTTGCTGTGAAAAAATAACCCTTAAGTACATAGTCCTAATTTATCAGCTGTAACAATTCTCTCAAACGATTACTAATAACAAAAAACCCTCCGAAATTAGGATTTCTAGTAACAATTGTAAAAACCTGGTTAATCACATTTTAATAACAGTGCATCATCATCATCATCATCATCATGCATCTTACACTGCAGATTTTTATTAGTTAAACTAAAAGAAAAAAATATATATATTGGCGCCCCCTTGGGTTCCGAGTGAAGACATTTATAATACAGCTTTTGAGCAAAGTTAATAAAAAATTAAAATAAAAATAATATAAAAAATAGTTCAGTAGTGTTTTCTGAATTAGGTTACGTTACAGTGTGTTGCATAAATATTATGTAAATTTTTTGCACATCTTTTATTTACACGACCGCTCAAAGGTTTGGGGTCATTTGCAAATTTCTTTGTTTTTGTTTAGTGATTTATTTTCTACATTTTACAACAATACTGGGGATTTCAAAACATATGGAATTAGGTAATTAAGTAGTAACTAATTAAGTTTACAGTCAGTTGTTATTCTAAGACATGAAGGTCGGCTGTTCTGGAACAGTTCTTACAGGAACAGTATTGTGTGTCGAGTGTGTTTGTAAAACCCATCAAGCTCCATGATGATGAAACTGACTCTCATGAAGACCTTCCCAGGAAAACAAGACCAAAACTGAGCTCTGCTGCAGAGGAGACGTTCATTTAGAGTCACCAGCCTCAGAAATCACCAATTAACCTCAAACAGCACCTCAGATTAGAGCCGTTATGAAGCTTTACAGAGCAGAAGTAGCAGATATACATCTCAATATCAACTGGAGATTATTGGAGTGAGAAGGGGGTGTCCAAACTTTTGAGCGGTAGTGTCTGTACTTACATATACTCTTTACGGTGTTTAATGACTTGAAACACAACACTAACATACAGTATTTAGCCAGAAAAAAACACTTTCTTTTCACAGAGCTAAAGAAAAAGATTTATAAAATTCATCAAGAGTGTAAAAATAAAAATTTTAATTCATGAAACAAGCATGAAAGAAATGAACGAAAAGCAACAACAAAAAACCTAAATACCAGACAACCTAAAAAGATTATAATAAAAATTCACACATTTATAAATATTATTATTTTTATTTTATTATCAAATGATACCTTAAAAAAAATTTTTTTAATGGTAAGTAAGGGTGCACAAACTTTTGCTCTTAAGTATAAATACATCTTGAAATGGCGGATGATTACATTTAGTCACAGATTATGTGCTGAGGTATACAAGTTTTATTTCCCTCTTCTTTCTTTCTTTCTAATTTGTTATTTATTTAAGTTTATTTGTTTCATTTCTTTTTGTTCTAGCAGCTATGAAGAGTCGCAACCTTGATCAGGTTCCCTTTATTTCTTTTTAAATCAAAGTTTAAACTCAGAAAATCTCTTTGCATTACAGTTTTATGTCTGACTGTTAAACAGCGCTGACACTGGAGACTCCTTCCATTCCTGCTACATAAACATGAACTGACGGAGTGGAAACTATTGACTGATTCAGTCTGAACTCTCAGTCACGGCTCACGTGGAGACTCAGACAGACGCATTTTACGTGCTTTTGTTAGGGGGATTTACTGCTGGAGGGAAACCACGAGGAGAGAGAGAGAGAGAGACAGAGAGAGAGAG
>JAQQZS010000020.1:17810983-17832058 GCA_030068045.1 Platyallabes tihoni | reverse complement strand
ATTACTTTAAAATACAAAAACAAAGAAAAGTAGGTCGGAGCAGTCGTGACGGCAGCCGACCTCACCGGCACCATCTTTAGCGAGGCTTTAGCCTACCATGAGACAGCATTTTTCACATTTCTAACTTGTTCACTATAGCTAACAAGTTAACCTGAGTGAGTTTATGAAAATGTAGGAAAACCCACAAGAAATTATAATTATACTATATGTAAATAGTCAGAGAAAAATCATAACGCGACGCCTACTCAGAAATATTTCTGAGTGTGCGTAGAGAACAGCTGTCTGTGGAACCGGCTTCCTCCTCGCACTCGTGGTTTGGCTTGGCCGACGTTCAAAATCATCAGCGCCTGAACTCTCATTCTCATTGATAAGCTTCTGTCAGACATGAGAGCAGATACAAAAGCTAACAAGAGCCGTCTGCATCCCACTCAGAGGGAGTTCAGAGCCATTCAGTGGATTGTTGTTTCGAACGAGACTAAAGACGGCTCTGACGGCTCGAGCACCCTAACCCTTCACGGCTCTGTGGGAGTGAAGGCAGTAGGTGGCATGCTGCGATTTCACCTACATGGAATGGCACTCACGCTCATTAACTCCAATTGAGAATCCCCAAGAGGCTTTTCATACCAAGAATCTACATAGCGTGGGTTTGGAACAAGAGCTTTAAATGGACTGGGTTGTTTAGACTTTGCACACTAATCCTGATTTACCGCAGCCATATAGGTGGATATGTAGCCGTCTAAAATCTAGTGCTAAAAATATCCGTGAGTTTGAGCGGAAAGTTTCTTTGGTCAGAGGAGGTGGGTTTCAGGGTTTGAACTTCCTGCATTTTTTTTTTTTTTTTTACTATTTGTAAATGCTTATTCGTAGGTGACTACAATACCATGTATAAAAGGGCACATATACAAGGGGTGTTCAAGTCAAAGCGGGACTTTTGAATTTTGCACATAATAACAGAAGACAGTTATGAGAGTAAAAACTACTTTTAGTTCTCTATAAACTCCCCTGCTTCACCAACGTATTCATCACAGCATTGCACTAGTGCTTGCCAACAAGGTAGAAACGTTTCTCAGTACACCAGAGCCATGATCGGACTGTCTGTCCTGATTCACGTCTGAAACACTGGCTTCCCAGGAACTCCTCTAATGCTTCCCCAAATATGTGCTAATAGCTTGGAGTGAGGTCAGGACTGAACAGGGGATGCAAGTGTTGTTGGTGAATGATTCTGTGTATAGTTCCCACAGACAGGTGTGTCTTTTTCTTCAACAAGTTGACGACAACTAATTCGCCGATTTTCAAGATTCAGGAATTCCACTAGCTGAATGTTGTTGAGAACGACTACAGTGGGTTCAGAGCGGATGTATGACTTTCTTTAAAAACTTTTGCACCATTCAAATATTTTTACTGCGGCAAAGAGTCTCATCACTGTACAGTACTTTGCTGGAAGTCTTCTGTAAATGTCAATCGCTTTTACACCTTCATTCACCACTCAAATTTCTCAAATTCCTTAAACACCTCTTGTATATATAAAACACAGCTGATTATACAGTATGCATGGCAAATAATCACTCTTTTACAAAGTAACTGCAGTATAAATAAATAATTGCTATGTAAAAAAAAGAACATTGAATCAAAAGAACTTTAAAATAAAGAAAAAGGTAAAGTACAAAAATCACAGAATAATATCACTATGAACAAAGAACTTGCTAATATCACTAAATGAATAGGAAATATGATAATGCATTTCTCTAATTACTCTTGAGTATTGTTAGCATAAACATGCAGATCACCCAGTTTCTAATTGTACGTCTTGTACAATTGCTTTTTTTTAGTGAGAGTGAGAATTGATCTGTTAGTATGTAAGTCTAGCATTTTTTTTTTTATTATTTAAAAAATATATATTTTTTTAATAAACACAAATCAATGTAAGTTTCTCTCGGAGGAATCCAGGCAGCATCCAGAGAAATATAATTTCCTCCCAACATCTTATTTGAATCATTTTCAGGAGAACTTACATAAAAGTATTTTATAGCAGGGTTGCATAGTCAAATTGATGTTAGATCATCTCTGAAAGGTCCCTGAAGCTGAACCGACATATTCTCAATAAGACGCCACCAATAAGATGTAACGCAGGTAATTCATCCAAGCCAAACTCATCACTATGACACCTATTGTAATAGTCATCGTATAGCGTTTAACCTGAAAATATGCATGCGTACTGGTCAAAGACCATGTGTGGACTCGAGAACCAGGATCAAAGATGCTAATCTGTTTCTACAGAGGATCAGTGAGCTCACTTCCTGCTCCGTGTGAGATTCCTCTATTTCAGAACAATGGTACAGAGACAGTCTGGAGGTATTAGCTCGCCATGCTCCCCAGGAATCAGCTAATGAAGTTCCTCATTACAGCACCAGCTCCAGCGAGATCTGGTGGGCTCAGTGGGAATCCTGGTGATCCTCAGCTTCAGATGCTTCTGCGCCATGAGATTGGTGACAGAAAAAGAAAAAAAAAAAAAGCGCAGAGGACAGATGGAGTAGAGCACTAAAGGCTATAAAAAAATTAGAAAAGGAGGATGCATTATTGATATGCATTTCCTCTAAAGAAGTGCTGGGTAAGCAAACCTCCGGCCATGCCGGTTTCACACAGACCAAGGAGGAGGCCGGCTTCAGAGACGGATTGCCACAATTGCAGGTGACAGATTTATATTTGCCCAGATTTATCACCTTCCCCCATCTGCTTTTTTACAAATGAACTAAATAAGGTCCCTGCAGTCCTTTTAATAGCTGTTCCACCATTTTGTTTGACATCTACGCGGATGAAAAATGGCTATGCCACGGAAAGAGAGGAAAACTCTGCCTGATGGCTGTGAGATCTGCTGCATGACAATCAATATAAAATTAAGCTGCAAAACAGGCTTTTATTTAATGCATTTTCACAGATTTATACCATTTATCACAATCAAAACAGGTCTGAGTGTAATGTACTGTATATGGCGTGGAATGATTCTGTTAATGAGACTAATTTAAACCAAATGTTATGATTAAGACAATAAAAGACTCTGTGTATAGACTGGTCAGTATTTAACTGAAACACCACCTGACCTGAAACATGATCTGAACTTTTTGTTTGTTTGGTCAGAACAACTGCAGTTTTTTTTCTTCATTTTTCTTTTGTGAATCATTCTTGCATTATTGCGTAACTGGTTTCATTCACAGAACTTTGACTCGAATGAATGAATGAATGAATGAACGAATTTTAAGCTGTATTTCAAATTACAGGAAGTAATCCACACCAATGTGCTGTGTTGTGCTGTGACTTACTTATTAAAACATCATATATTATTCCTGAGCATATTGATAAACCCATGATATCAAATGATTCCTATTTATTTGTCCATTTACACCACAGTCATTCACCAAAAATCTGAATTTCATTTATTATTGAACTATTATTGTTACTGATCTACTGTTACTGTCGAACATTGTCGAACATTGTGCCTCTTTTACGAAAGTCCATGAAAGTATGAAGTTAGTTCCTGAACACACTTGCGAAAACTAGCATAAAATCCTTTAGCAACCTAAAGCAGAAACCTTCTTGACCTCCTTCCTTAAACGTTTCTCTTTGTTCAATTACAGTTAACTTGTTTGTTTAGTAATTGGCCAAAACATTGTATTGGTTCTAAAGTGTAGGATCATACAGTATAACAGCATTTTTCATAGTACTTCGTACTTCTTATCTCCTGGTCCATTCTTTCGATTTTTGTACATAAGCATACACATTTATGTTTTTATCAGATAAAAAAAAACACATTTGCTAAATACAATTTATGTATTTTATGTTTTAGTGTTCGGAACATTTTTTAAAAAAAAATCTTTCAATGATCTTAAGATTTTTACCATAAAACAATTTAAGCCAAAAATCTTTACAGGTCATACGCTTCTGGAAGTTTACACCAATTTTAGTATCAATACTCATGAAGAAATATGAATCATTTGCATTTTAAATGATTATTGTTTGAAGTGAGACAGTATAAAATCATCTCTCCAAAACAGCTGACAACTTTTTAGGGAAGCGAGATCGGTCACTTCCATGTTGCGTAACCTACAGAAGTAGCTTCTTTGGCCACACACATTTACTGTATTATACTGTATGTATAACATAAAAAATTAAATGAGCACTAATACTGTGTTTTGACCGAAAATTTAATGTGTAAATTAAAACTCAAAGTTTGTCTTGGTATAAAAAAGGCTGTACATACAGTATATTTCTAGATAAACTCTGTGTGTGTGTGTGTGTGTGTGTGTGTGTGTGTGTGTGTGTGTGTGTGTATGAACCGGCAGATATGAAGTAGCCACTGGCTCATGGGGAACACTCAATAACCCCGTCTTATTACAATTTTCGCTCGTTTCCTTGTGGAATATCCGAGTTGATTTGGTCAGGCAGAGGAAATAAAGTCAGGCTCAATAACTACTGCAGCAGGTAGAGAGATGGAGGAGGAGGTGATGCTGTCAGAATGAAAGGACAACAGGGATAGTGTCTTTCTCTCTCTCTCTCTCTCTCTCTCTCTCTTTCTCTCACACACACACACACACAATAGTGTCTATAATTTTGCACTAGCATATGATGACTACACATTCCTGTGAGCTCAGATGTAGAAAATGAATCATGTCATTAATATCACATGTTAAGTTTCAAGCTGAGATTTTACTCTCTGTTTATCAGATAAAGTCCAGGTCAAATACATCTGATATTCCTCATGATAAGGCAACGATCAGCTAAAGCGCTTAAGATGTTTAAGCCTATTTCGAGATCAATTTTAAGCACATCTACTTGTACATTTCTGTTTATTAAATAAAGTTAAATGATAATGACACTGGAGACTCCTGTTTGTAAATAAACATCTCCTTAGGCACGTTTTTAATATGAGCCTGTCGGCCAAAGTCTTATTGTGTTGCTATAGAAACATTTGTTTTTTGTCGACATCACACAACATTAGATGTTACTGTAAATGGAGAAAAGTACGCCGTACCATTATTTAATCACTAAATAATGACACTTAACGGAGAGAGAATTGCTGTGGTGTGTGAGAAATATTCAAGTGAGAATATGCTGAAAATAACCAATATTAGTGTAATGAGAGTCACTAAGCCTTATCACATGACTCCGTGTAAGTATTTTCCCATAACAGTGAGTTTTTATTATTGGTTTACTGACACTGTATTAGATCTAAATGACTTGAGCAAAAGATCCATTTTAGATATGAATGCTGTCTTCACATCACTTCTATAACATCTATTTTATGCAGGTGGTGTGTTTTTCTTTTTCATTGGATTAGAGTTTATTCACATGTTTGACGACAAAGAAAAAAGACATGTTTGTGTTTGTCGTCTTCTTGCTGTTATTAGAATAAAATAAGGTGACTATATGGCAGCAGGGTGGCATAGTGGCCTTGCACCTCCAGGATCAAGGGTTCGATTCCTGCCTTGGGTATGTGTGCTTGGAGTTTGCTTGTTCCCCCATGCTTGGTGGGTTTCCTCCGGGTACTCCGGTTTCCTCCCACAATTTTCGTTCCCAAATTGCCTGTAGTGTGTGAATGACAGTTGGGCATCGAGCTGGCAACCCGACCCCTTAAGTAACTGCCACAGAAACGACAGATTTATCTCCAAGGTGGGGAGAATTTGTTGCCCGATGTGCCGCATGGTTTCTCACCTGCCATGCAGGTTCAATTCCCACCCAATGTCCAAACCCCAGCCATTGGACGCAGTAAAATTTGCGGTTGCGTCAGGAAGAGCATCTGGCATGAAGCCTGTGCCAAGTTGTGTGTTTGCCGTGGCGACCCCTCAACTGGAGGAGTTGAAAGACTAACAACAACTTTGGATTATAGTTATTTTATCTAGCTACAGTCATTTCCATTACTCTACACCACTTTTTGACACACAGAGAGAGAGAGAGAAAGAGAGAGAGAGAGAGAGCGTGAAAACAACAGATCGTTGAGAACAGATGCAGTGGCGCTTTGGAGGTTAGGATAGAGGACATCGTACTGTGTCTCTCATTAAAAGAAAAAAAAACTGAATTTAAAGTGGAGTTTAGACTCTGGACAGGAAATTCTCATCAGTGCGGTGCAGCTATAAATGGTGGCAGGCAATAACAAAGTGGTAGAACAGAGTTACGGTTGGCGTGTGATGGCCTACAGGACGAGACAGAGACGTGTGAAGGGAAGGAAATGAATACTAATGAGAGACACGAGGTAGGGAGGTGGTGCAGGTAGCTGGAGGAAACATTTAGTCAAGGATTTGAGCAGTTAAAGGCATACTCTCATAAAAACAATCAACAATGAGATCCTCCTTCTGTATGTGGAACCTTATACCAGAGTGACTTCTTTCAGTAATGTGAGGAAAATGAAAATGTAGAGCCCTTAGTTATCTAATAAACACATCATTTATTTATGTACAGAACCCTTAAACGATGCACAAAGTTTCATAAAACCTTACATGTCCCATAATCCTCTCTTAAACAAAATGTACATTCATATTTATAGGCCCTTATAAACTGTATACCCTTATATAACCTTAAACAAATTGAATATGCGTATATAGAGTGGAGCCTTTTGATTACGAGCATAATTCGTTCCGGAAGCGGGCTCATATTTCAAAACACTTGTAAACCAAAGCGAATTTTCCCATAAGGTAAAATGAAAACTCAAATTATTCGTTCTACAGCCCAAAGAAATAAATACATAAAAATAATTAATACAACATATAAAGTTAAAATAAAACAAATTAACCTGCACTTTATCTTTAAAAAAAAAAAAAAAAGTAAAAATAAATCCCGACAGATAAGTGTTTTTGTTTATGCGCGCAGGCGCTGTGTGTGTGTGCGTGTGTGTGTGTGAAGGGGCATGGTGTCCAATGACAAAGTACAGGCTGATACAGACAGAAAGGGAGAAAATGGATCTTTAAACTCTCTGAGACTTACTTTTTCTTTACACACGCGCACACACGTGTGATAATGAACAGTACACGCGCATATCTCCATGTAGTACCCTTTACTGGCAACTTAGGAACCGTAGTTATCCACTGAACCCTTAAAGAATATATAGTAATTAATATTTAGTATACAATATACTATATATTATATATAAAAATTTCAAAGAAGAACTTAGTTTGTTTTTGTTAGCTACAAAATGCTTTTAATATTTAATAATCTGTTGAAATATTAAATGTCTAGGGACATTGTGTATGGGACACAATTTGTGTGTTAACCTATCAGGACAGTTTATTTTTTCTTCTTTTTTTTTCTTTAAGTTGTTCTTGGACTTTTATAATAATGCCTTTCTGATAGAATAAGATTTTGTAGTAGTGTTTAGTAGAGAGTAAAAAAAAAACAAGGCTAGTGAGGTGTTAAAACCCAAGTGAACTTCACATGCTTTGCACATCATTAAAAGTACAGTAGCTATGCTGTGTTGATCTTTAATACATAAAAAATATATTTTTTGCAACAACAAAAAAAAGGAATAAAAACACTTTAGAACATGCTCTTTCAGACAAATCATCACCTCGAGGACAATTACAGTGTCTCCACTTTATCACACCATTACGTTGTTGATTATTTTTAACATGACAGATATTGCTCCTCTTACCGATTGTGCACTTTACATAAAAACCCCAAGAAGATTCAGGGGGAAAAAAAGTCTCCTAGTCAACTGTACTATTTTCTTTGACATGTAAAATCGATATGAATTCAACAACACCGACCGCTTCACATTTTTATCTCAGGACACGGATAGATTTCCTGTCAAATGCATAATACTGGTATAGAAGTAAGAAAAAGTTTATATTTACACAACCTTTGTTTTTTCTCTACTACGTATCAAATCACGCCCTCTCTCTCGTTGTCTTGTTTAGAGTAGCTCTCAGCTCACGATTTCCATGACGCATGTTTGAGCGCTTGTATGCTTACTAAGTCAAGCAGCATTATAAATATCTCCTCTTGCAGAGCTATTGTAGCAAAGCGTTGTCCGTCATATCAGCGGATATTTAAAGCTCTCAGCGTGTAGTCATCCCTCCTACACGGCTATGTGCAACTGCAGCTCGTTTTTATTATTATTATTATTATTATTATTATAAGAATATAGGAAATATCATATAAGCAGTAGAAACTGCCTTGGTTTAATTGTTCATGCCTGAGAAGACTCTTCAGACATCACGTTTCTCATTACAGAGACAGGAGAGATTTCTGACCTGGAATTAGAACTAGAATACAAATTTGATCAAGACTCACTAGGATATTTTACAAATTATGAATGAGAGCACCTTGAAGTTCAAGTCTCCAAGTCTCCGTCACACCCGGCCAGGTCTCCTTTTGAAGGAGGCAGAAAAAAAATAATTGACAAAATTGTAAAAAAAAAAAAAAAAAACACTGCTAGCAGCCTGGAAAGGAAAGTCATGAAGTCATGAAAGTCATCTCAAGGCTTTAGAAGTTTCTGAACTTTGAGAAATTCTTATAAAAACACAGCAGGATATTACAGTTTGATCATGATGCATTTGGGCTCTCGAGCTCCAGCCTGATTAACCCAATTTTATGTCACAACTAAAACCCAAATATGAAGACTTTATCAAATCAAAACTTTATTTATATAGCAAAGTACTTTACAAGGTTAAAATAAAACATGAAAATAAGATATAAAACCTATATAAAACTGACAGATAAAAGAAAATAATAGGAATAAATAAATATGTAAAAATAAAACCTAAAAATTAGGAATAAATTCTATAATAAAACCAGCAGATAAAAAAAGGAATAAATCAATAAAAATAAAATGTAAAAATGAGGAATAAACCCTCTAATAAAAACAGCAGATAAAAAAGAATAAATGAATATAACATAAAACATTAGAAACCAAACTTATAATAAAACTGATGCATAAAAAAGAAACAAATAAATAAAAATTAGGAATAAAACCTATAATACATGTATGTGTCTTTGCTCTAGATTTATTGAGGACCAGGTCTGTTATTCATCGTGTATCTGATGGAAGTGAGTTCCACAGTTTTGGTGCAATCACAACAAATACTCGAACCCCCTAACGCTTACACCTTGAACTGGGCACCTCTAGACAGCACTGGCCATATGCGTCAGGCTCAATTCTGCATTGTCAGTCAAACAGCCAGTGCAAGCTAATTTAACACCTTAAAACAAACAATAACATCTCAAAACCCATTCTAAAATGCACTCTAAACACATGGAGAACTGAAAAACAAAAGTCTATACTAATCTACCAGGAAGCTAGCAATCAATCTCACACTCCACAAGTATTGTAGAATCATGGAAGAGTACTACATACTGTAGCTGAACGGTTCAAGATTGCAACATCATCTGTCCTTTTTCCAAAGCATGTTAAGCTGCAGCTGAAGATACAGTGGAACCTCGGATTATGAGTAACGCAGTTTACGAGTGTTCCGCAAGACGAGCAAAGATTTGTAATCAATTTTGACTTGGAAAACGAGCACGTCTTGGTCTACGAGTACCAAGTATCATGCAGCACGCATGTGCTTCTTGTTTTGACGCTGAGCGTCACGTGATCACAACTGAGCCAACGGTCCTTGTTAATTTTTCCGATAAAACAGTCTCTCTGTTAATGTGTGTCAAATAAGAGAGTTAGAAGGGTTACCGTGTAAGACGAGAAGAGGGAAAGGGGGGTCTAATTTCCCCTCTCCTCTTTCTTCAGCTTCACACCCATTACACACACACACACAGCGCCTGCGCGCACAAATGGAAACACATATCTGTCGGGATTTATTTTAACTTTTTTTTTTTTAAGGTAAAGTCCAGGTTAATTTGTTTTATTCTTACTTTATATTTTGCATTAATTATTTTTATGTATTTGGGGCTGTGGAACGAATAATTTGAGTTTCCATTGTTTCTTATGGGAAAATTCTATTTGGTTTACGAGTGTTTTGGAATACAAGCCCGCTTCTGGAACGCTGTGCTTTGATAAGCTTACAGACATCAGGAGAGCCACCATCAAACACGCAACCAACGAGTGTGTCAGAAAGTTCTTTGTTTATTAACCTGTACCTGGAAGAGTTAACACATTAATATAAGATCCAAGGGGAAGATAGAAGTTAACTCATTTTTAACTCATTTATCAGAAAACACTAACCCCTCTCACTTCAGATTCTAAAGCAAGATTCAAAGAAATGCACTAGAGATTTGTTACAGAGAAGAACTGGATAAAGCCTGTTAAAATGAAAGTGCTTACTGTAGCTCATTGCTGGGATTGAAACCATTAGCCCTGGCCTTTGATTTAATGTACGTAATTGCTGTTTGTTGGCGGAGACATTTCAGAAACTAATTTGCATTTACTTCCTTGCATTATTGTAATAATGTGTGAAAAGTGCCCAATTCTAATTCTACAGGTTCTCCAGTCTTCATTAGCTGCAGTTACATGGACAATATTTATTCAATCTCATGGAACTGATTCTGATTAGAGACTCCAACGTAACCATCTGCATGAATTCTAGTCTATTAAGGTCTGTGTTTATATGCGCAAAGCTTCCAAATTGATTAGAATGTAACTTTTTTTTTCCACGTGTGTTAAGCGGTTCTGCAAATCCGCCTAAAATGTGACAAAATAATAATAATAATAATTAGAAGGAGAAGAAGATTGTTTATATTTCAACTTTGAGGAAATTCAACTTATTTTGTAGAAGAAGAAGAAAAACAAAATGTAATCACATCGTGTCACTGTTACAATATTTGACTTTCCATTGTTCTTACTAATTAAACAGCTTATAAACACATCCTGCTGTAGAAAGTTTTTAAAAGGAAAAGAGTGTAAGAGGACCTTTAGAGCTCATCAACAACATTAAACATCTCTCTCGGTAAACTCGTCACATCACCATGTTGGGCAAACACAAGCTGAAAGAATATATTTATTCCAGCAAGAGCTAAACTTATTCATATTAAGTTTTTACATGGCTCATATTTACGGACTGGTTTGGGTCTGTTCCAGTCGAGGTGGTCACATGATGCATTTTTATTCTGATTAGGCTATTATTCCTATTATTAGTGGAATATTAAGGTAAATATAGTCATTAATGAGAGGAAAAAGGCCGGTCAACTTTCTCCACATCTACAGACTGTCCAGGTCAAAAACATGGGGACACCACCAACCAAAGGTGACCTGAATCTGGAATGAAAGAGAATAAAGAAATCACCTTGACTGTTGTTTGGTGTCTATGGTGCGCTGGCATTTAGCAGACGATAATGCTAAATTTGTGCTAATGAGCAATAGCCCAGAGAGGCTCCCTATGGTTCGGCTGTGACATCTCCATGATGAGGGTTAATTACATTTCAGCCCTGCTTCTTGCCCATTTCAAACGAAGGCCTCCTGGGTTCCGACATCGACACACTGCCACTTAAGAGCGAGTAAAAAGCGTCTCTGTGGATTAACGCGCCCTGCGCCAGGGACGAGGTGGCAGAAAGCCAATTACAGCCAACCTTAACCATCATTAAGAAAATCATCCGTCAGATAATGAAGACAGGAACTCGGTTATGAAGGAAACCTCTTCAGGCTTCAGGTGTATCCTGGTATTATTTTTATTTATTCATTTATTGCTTTCCTAAAACATTTATTTTTTAAAACTAGATTTTTAATTTTGGTTAAGCAGGAATTATATTTAAATGTAAATCAGTATAGGATTTTTTTTCTTCTGAAAGTTACATTTCAGTATAAAATAAAAACTAAACTAAAATATTAATGTCTAAAACCTTTTATTTATTTATTTATTTATTTTAAAAAATATATACACTCTACGGAAAAAAAGTATTTGGCCAAACCTGTTAATTATTTCATTGAGATGTTTCAATCAGGCCCCAGTGAAGGATAATCTTAATGACTCCGCCCCTGTGCACAAGGCAAGGACTATAAAGACATGGTTTGATGGAGAACTTGACTGGCCCGAACACAGAGCCCTGACCTACCCCCATCGATCTTCCCCAAATGGAATGGAGATTGTGAGCCAGGCCTTCTCGTCCAACATCAGTGCCTGACCTCATAAATGCTCTACAGAATGAATGGACACAAATTCACACAGAAACGCGCTGACATCTTGTGGACGACCTTCAAAGGAGAGTGGAAGCTGTTAGGTATACGTAGCTGCAGGAAGGGGTACATACATATTGAAGTAAGTGTATTTGAATAGAATGTCACTGCAGGTTTGGCCAAAGACTTTTGTCCATAAAGTGTACATACATCACGAACACAGCGAGGCCCAGGATTTACGTGCTGTGTCCAGTAAAATCTTAAATGTTCATAAAGTGAGTTAATACGAGGTAATTAGGAACGTTATAAAATCAGGTATGGAGTACTGTGGTGACTTACTTCCAAAACATAATAAAAAATGCGGGCTTAACAAGCAGATTTAAAATCAATTTTAATTCCCAGTTTAGTGTTGAATAAACTGTGTTCCTTTTAGAGGAGTAATGACTGAGACTTTCAGGATTTTACAAACCATAATTGTATGATTTTACTCATTGCAACAAATCAGATTGATACTTTTCCATCTAAAAAGCCTCGTTTCAGTACACAGCCAGCATATTCTCCCTTTCCTTAAAAATACAGTGAATTTGACTTTTTTGTCTGCTTCCAATAACATGGTCAATCACCAAAATCGGAGGAACTCCAACACGGATATTCCTCTCATCTGCTGTTATTAAATGAATCTAAAAACTTTATGCTTTTTGCGATAAATTATCAACTTAAAAAGTGAAAATGAAAATCTCATTCTGTGGTTTGAAAATAGTTTTAAATAGATTCATACCATTTAGCAGATTAACTAAGAATGGTTCTATTTGTACAACATCACATGCAACGAGCATGCTGTAACCATAGCAACCAGATGGTTGTTTATTTTATTTGCGGCTTTAAGACACGATGGTTTGTAGTTACAGTTAAAACAAGTCTCATTTTTGCATCATGTACATAGACATGTTATGATTATTGGTTACTCTTGTGAAATAATCTTTTTTTATAATTTTTTTTATAAATCTCTCCATATTCGGTAATGAGCGTGTTTTTATTTATTTATTTTGCTACTGTAGCACTGAAATTTGTACTGTCCTAAAAAAAACAAGAAAGCCAATGTCTGCACTCTCACTGTGCTTCCTGTGTGACTACATGAGTAAGATTATAAAGTGAGTGTGAGTCCATCCTTACAGGAGTATTTGATATTGACTTGGGAAAATAAATGACTGTCCTGAGTTTACAGATCTGAGGGAACAAGCTATGACATTGCCAGTAAGAAAGGACTGTGCTCCAGGGTGAATTCCTCAGTCAGACATAAGAAAGGACAAAGTGGGACAAAGAGATTTTTTTTAACTCATGTGTAACACATGACAGCCAGCAGCATGAAGCTCACTTTGAATCTGCTGTAAGTATTTTCTCTATGGCTGCATGATATTAGTAGTGAATGCTAGATTCTTTCATAGACTTACACACACTTGGTTGCTCTCTTACTTCTGTTCATTTTTCCAATGTTCCAGTGTAATGCTCTATCCTCTTAACGGAGTATAATAATGCAAATAAGGGGCAACCCTTGGTTTTGAAAAATGAGTCAAAATTTCCACAATGTGTAGTTCCTTGAATGACCACTAGGCTCCAGGTCCACAATTATGACAAAAATGTCTAACGCCTGGTACAATAAATTGTTCCAGTAACTAATGAATGATTTTGTTTTATATAACACATCAATGAAAATAATGTTAAACCATAAAATTTTAGTTAAGCTAGCTAGCTTGTGGTAATTGATGTAAGAAGGCAACCAAGTAGGCTCCCACACTCAAGCTCCCACACTTGAGCTTCAAAACTGCTCTTCAGAAAACCTATGAGTGACATCACAGAGGATTTTTCCAGTTCTTTTGATTCAGTCTATGAATGCACAGGGTAGTTCACGTCAAACTTTTCATGAGTTTGAATCCTGGTTAACGGATGTTTGTTCAATTCTTGGGGTGGATTTCCCTCTATTGCACATTTACAGTAGGGCGATTACACCCCTGACAGCATTGATATAAAAACCAGTAAATACGCATTAATCTTTAAGTCTCTCAGAGTCTTTTTGGACATGGCAGTAATGTGAGAAGCTACATGAAGATTTCGCATCACTAAAAGAACTGAAGAAAAGCAAAAACGAATAGGACCGATTAGTGAGACTTGTGGGATGCCACCAATTGGGAGTCGTTTCTACGACACCTCTTCCGAGCAATTAGAGATGCATCGAACTTTCTATTAAACATGCTAAGTTAATGTTAATGTTTTTCTATATAGTAATAAAATGATGGAATTCCGATAATAATAATTTTGTCATGATACTTTGGTGTCATTAATCGAAACTGAGATACACTTAGATTTCTGGCAATTCGAGTTGTCCGATGCCAATCAAATCGTGGATCAGAATTTTTCTCACAATTCTGAACCTAACATCACTGACAAAAGCATCTACTAGTTTCATAGGTTATAAACTGCCACAGCTCCTAACATCTTCAATTTCCACACTGGCCTCACAGCTATCGACGACTATCTTCATATGGATAATCCAGAGAGGGCACATCTGCATGGTTTCACTCTCCTCTTACATTTATAATGAAGGAAGCTTCAGATGAAAAAAAAAAAAAACTCTCTTTCACTAATGTACCACATAAATGTTTTAACCCCTTAAATTCCCAGGATTTGTTTGATGACTCAAAATATTCTCCATTCTCATAACTCCACCCACTTCCTGTCAGTTTCTCAATAATGCATAGTATTTACTTTTAGATGATTCGATCTAAGTTTTTAAGTGGTCTACATGTTGACTTTTTGTTTTAGAGTCACACCTGAAATGTGTGCTAAAGGTGGTCTAGGTGTTGTTTGTTTATATTAAGCACATCTAGGATTTCAGTCTTCATCTTCAGTGAGTGAACACACATGCACATACTAGCAGAGAAATTTGTCCACGTGTAAAACCCACAGATTTAGGTCAGTGTGGGGGGAAAAAAGTACAAATATCCCACAGACTTGTCAGTTCTCCAGCCGCAGGATGTTGGGTCCTGATTTGATAAATAAGTGCTTACTAATGCAAAACGTCCACCCAATACCAGCAGACCGACGGCCTGATGATGATGATGATGATGATGTTGATGACAAGGAGCAAGACAATGGGGGAAGGGGGCCTCCATAGCAACAGCACTGATGTGAAACTTTATCATGCTGACGTGATTCCGATATAACCCAATAACCCATAAGGATGCTCAGTTAACTGTTAAAAGTCAAGTGCTACATTATAGCAATGCAGTAAAGCAAAAACCAAACAGCTGCAAAGCAACTCCAGAATTATTGGCACCTACATTACCAAAATATGATCACTTGATAAATGGTATTCTTATCAGAGTGTAGTTTGTTAAAGGATAGTGTTTGTGTGCAATGTTAGTTGTGTTGATATAATTTGCCCGTTCTGGTGCTGATTGTAATGCATGTGGGTGTTTTTAATTATAGTCTCTTTTTGAAATGTTAGCCATGCATTAAAAGTAAAAGAATGTGTTAGCTTGAGATAAATATTATGAAGTATTATGAAGTCACCAATCACTGATGACCACTGTTCAACAAACAAATTCTAATTTACATTTTTCCTAGCAACCAATCACTGATCACTGTTGTTTCCATCAGCCAATCACTGATCACGATTGATCCAAGCACCAATGACCACTGTTCCCAGTGACCAATCACTGATGACTACTGTTTGCAACATTCAATCACTGATCACCATTGCTCCAAAGAACCAATCACTTATGACTGTTGTTCAACAACCAATTCCTGATTTACATTTTTCCTTACAACCAATCACTGTTTACCACTGATCCAAAGAACCAACCACTAGTGACCTCTGTTCAACAATCAATTATTGATGAACATTCTTCCTAACAACCAATTATTGATTTCCAAACACTGATCACCATTGTTTCGAAGAAACCAATCACTGATCAACACTGTTTAAAGGAACCAGTCACTAATCACCACTGTTTCAAAGACCCAATCACTGATCTGCAGTACCTTGTTTCAAAGAACCCTAGGGTTAGAGTTAGGGTTAGGCTAACTCTAACCCTAACCCTAACTGATCAACATTGTTTCAAAAAACCAATCACTGATCAACTTAGTTTTAAAGAAACAATCACTCAGTACCATTGTTTCAAAGAACCAATCACTAATCAGTATTGTCTCTAATGACCAATCATTGATCACAGTTGTTCCCATCACCAATCGCTGATTACCATTGCTTCTAAGAAAGTCACAGATGAACAGTGTTCCAAATGACCAAACAAATGCATATGTTTATAACTATTCAATGAACATGCAAATTCGTCTTTTGCCTCAATTTGGCAACTTACTTTAGGAGAATGCGTTAATCTTCTTTTGAATGAAAATCGTTAGCATGACTGATTGGGTACAAGCCATGCTGTTGGACTAAATACAAGAAAATGTGATGGAAATATTCAGTACAGTACCAGTGCCACAGGATTGCTGTGACACATGAGGCAGATGTTATACATCCATATGTCTGATTGGCTGAACTGTGTTCAGTGGTTTGTGAATAGAGCACATATTAGCGCGGACGGGGAGGGTGTATTTGATGGTTGGGTTTTATGGGTCCACCGCTGAGAGGCTATTTGTGAGCAGTGTGCATCTCACTCTCAATGTTTCAGAAAGCCGAGAATGTTCACACCGTTCAGCAGGCCGGAGTGGGGGGACGAAGCGGGCATCGGGGGGGTGATGAGCTTCACATAAAATTGGAGGCCATAAAGCTATAATAACCCACTCAGCTCTGTCTAGACCCCCTCCCTGCCCTTGCATTCCCTGGCTATGTGTCATGTTCTATAGGAATGCTGGGGTAATTTAGTGTAATTAAAAGCCCATTAGAGGAATAAGGAGCACGAAGACATGGAGTGCTGACAAAATGACACTCATGATTTCTAAAGGAATTGCTGCATGGACATTTTTAATTATCTCTGAGATACCAAACATTCCCACTCTTGGTTCTTTGAAGCAGTTCGGTCCCATCCAGTTGTAAAATGTCTAATAGGTTGCATCAGATATATGGTGACTTGTTCCTCGTCACGTGACTCAATATGTAAGAATGATCAGACTTTTCCCTCCCTTTAAAATATTGATTAAAATGCATTTCCCTTTATCACTGTCTATGTATAATTCATTAACCAAGTTCCTGAGTTCGGAGGTTCTTTTCGGTTTTGTGTCCAGCTGTGACAATCAAAAATTTTACCACTCCTCCTTCTGGACTCCTAAATCTATTGGTTTAACACACTACAGTATATGACATTTTAATTGACCACACTGTCAGGTTTATTTTTATATAATTAGCTACTTGCTTAGCCATAGAGTGGAACGCCTGATTCTTGTAAATCGACGCGAACATATGAACCATATATACAATGATTCACCAGCACAACTTGCACATTACAGGAAATCGGCTGAGAGTTATTGCCAGGCCGGCGTTTAGGCCGTGAAGCTGACAGTCCTATCATGGCTCCGGTGTACTGAGAAAACTTTCTACTTTGATTTATTTTTAATTTAGAAAGTAGGCAAAACCTTCCAGACTTTCAGGTAGGCAAAAAACTTGCATTATTATTATTATTATTATTATTATTATTATTAACCTATTTTTTCATCAATTAAAAAAATAATATGAACATGCCAAGCTGAACTTAATCTAAGGGTGACATAAGAGATCATAACATATCTACTCATAAGTAATTCAGTTTTTCTTTTAAGAGTTCTTCAGTGCATCTATCAAACATTCAATGACTTATTTATTATAGATTTAAGGTATTTAAACTCATTTAAATTATTATTATAAAGATTTATGCATCAGTCTCCTTCCTTACTAAATGTCAACACTGAAAATCTGGAATCTAATGAGTGCTAAACTGTATGCCAAGATCAATCCCACAATGCAGTTGTGTTAATATCAATTCCCAAGTTCTGTAGTCCACCAGCAAGAACAGGCTTTATATACTGTAAGTGTAGTTAAAGTGAAATAAAAAGCACAAAAGAGATGTTTCATATGAATAAAGTCACTCTCACTCATGGAAGGCCTGGATTTAACCCCACAGGAGCTTAATTAGGGGCACGAATTGGGGTACACTTTGGATGGGGTGCCAATCCATGACAGGGCACACAAGCCTAATTAGCCTAATCTGCATGTCTTTGGACTGTTGGAGGAAACTGGAGTACCCAAAGGAAACCCACCAAGTGCAGGGAGAACATGCAAATTCCATGCACACACTCCTATCTGAAGCATGACTCGAACCTTCGACTCGACTCTGGAGACCACAGTGCTAACCACTACACCATCGTGCCGCCTGGTACGGATAAATATGGAGGTTAAATAGCACTCGAGGATAAATCCACTGCACTGTTTCTCTTTTATTCCGAGCGACTAGTTCGGTTTGGGAATTGCCTGGATAAAGTGTGACAGGTTGAATGACAGATGCTCAGACTGCTGTGAAACATGAATAAATCTGCATGTGTTCTGAGGTGGGCTTAGACACAACCCAAGACCCGAGACGGTCCGTTATCCACACAGTGCTCCGCTCCTCTTCTCTCCTGTGCTTTCCTTTCCTCTCCTCCTCCCTCCAGCTTTGACTTTTTTTTATTGCATTAACACAGCTATCCGCTTCAATGCCTCTTCTTTTCCTTCTTGCTGAATTCCACAAAGAAAAACAATCACTTGCTGAACAGCCCTGCAGTTTTTTTTCCCCCCTCACTCCTTATTAGAGAGTACATGATCATTCAAATTAATGGTGCATGAAAGTTCCATTTGGGAAAGCACAAAAGATCGTGCTTCGTCCATGCCAAAAAAAAAAAAAAAAAGAAAGAAAAGAAAGATTTTAAAAAGCCATTTTTAGTGTACTGTAGCCTCCAGTGAGAACTTCTGCTGGAGCTGCAACTCATGTTTTCCTGGAAATGTTTTCACCATAGCGATCGTGGAGATTACTGTGTTTACAATGAGACAACGAGCAGAAGGAAATGATGAGCCTGATAAAAAAAAAAAAAAAAAAGCAGACATGACTTTACAAGAGCGGAGTTAGACAACAGAGAGCGTAAACAACCCGCGCTTTTAAGTGAAGCTTTAAAATGGCAAATTATAAGGAAGAGGCTACAGTAGCGAAATCTGGATTCTGATTGGTCAGAATGAGGTAGTGTTGATTAATTATCTATAACAGAAGCTCTGTCAGTAGACAGTGGTATTAACAGCTCATACACAGAGATCATAGATGATATGCTGATGTTTTCTGAGATAAGATGCTTATTTTACATTCGTCTCCAGCTTTGTCACAGTCAAGACAACACGGCAGTTTTTTACTGCAACAGAGAAAGAAACGGAGGTCGATGTTGATCCAGAGGATCTGTTTTCCAGCCCGAAAAAATAAAACAAATGCTGTTATTATATTTGGGCTTGTTATATGAGGGCTCAGGGCAGTACAGCGCACACAGCTTTATTACCACCGGTCCTGCCGAGAGGTGTGCAAGCACTTCAAAGGAAATGACAGCTCAATTTAGCACCACGGTCAGTACCTGAGCTGCACCTCAGCTCTCAGGAGCGGGAAAATTATAGCACTGACATGAGTGTTTGTGGCTAAAAGTCAGACGTTGCATCAGGATATTGCCCGAGGTCTCAGCTGTTCACTTCAACATCTCCTGTTTGTCAGGCACTGAGATGTGGAGTCCTTAATCTGATCATTACACATCAAGTCTGGATAAATGTACTGAAATACTCAAATACATAGATGTCTCGACCAAGTCCAAATAACAGAGAGACAAAGTCAAAATTGTAAAAAAAAAAAATAAAAAAAAATACATAAAAAAAAAATCAGTCAAATACTTTCAAGACCAAGCTTTTGCTTTATGTCTTGTATGTCATGTCCATTCAAAGTAACTGTGCCGGTTAAATATGACAGGGAAAAATACAGCAAGACCAGATAAAATATAAAGCAGCTAAATGTATTTTTGTACTGTACTGTCTTGAAAGTCTTTCAGGTACTGACCAGAACCTCCTTCTGTGGCCTGTCATAAACATCCTCTTGATCCTGTTCTAAACATCCTCCCGGGTCCTGTCCTGAACATATTCCAGGGTCCTGTCATGACCCTCCTCCTGGTATGATACTAAATTCCTTCAAGGGTCTTATCATGAACCCCCTTCTAGTATCATGCTGAATCCCCTCTAGGGTCCTGACCTGAACAACTTTCTAGTAACATACTGAACCTCCTCCCAGACGTGTCTCAAAACTTCCTCCTGGTCCTGCTCTGAACCTCCTCCAGGGTCCTGTCCTGAACCTCCTTCTGGTAACATCCTGGCTTCATCCTGTCTCAAGAATTCCTCATGGCCGTGTTCCAAAAATTTCTCATTGTCCTGTCTCAAAACGTCCTCATGGTGGTGTCCTCCTAGAATTTGCTTGTGATCCTGACCTGAACCTCCTCCAGGTACCAACCAGAAACTCCTTAAAAGTCCTATGGTCCAGTCATGAACCTTCTCATGGTGCTGTCCTACACATCCTCCTAGTGGAGGATGTGTAGGGCAGGATCCCTTTTCTGGTTCTGTCCTGAAACACCTCCTGATGCTCTCTTAAGCCCCCTCCTGTGTATGTCCTAACACATCTGGGTCATGTCCTCATATGCTGTGGTGTCTGGTATAAAGTCCCCCAATTGCAGCCAAGTGTCCGCTCATCCACACAATTTATAATAGCATTAAATAACACTTCTGCTGGTGTTACACACAAAGTTTTATTCCTTGCTTCATGTTTCATTCATACTCCTGCTGTCATACACACAGCATTTTCTAAAAACCATTTTATGGCTTTATATATTTTTTTCATATATTTCTCAGTAGACTATTACACTTTCTGTGTAATTTATACAGTGGTGTGAAAAACTATTTGCCCCCCTCCTGACTTTTTATTCTTTTGCATGTTTGTCACACAAAATGTTTCTGATCATCAAACACATTTAACTATTAGTCAAAGATAACA
>JAQQZS010000020.1:17794478-17806280 GCA_030068045.1 Platyallabes tihoni | reverse complement strand
AGTGGTGCGGGGCGGGCTGGGGCGGGCCGAATAATTTCATAAAAGCGGGACCCGCGGGTTGGAAAAATACCCGACCCACGCATCACTAATACTCGCGGATAACTCCAAGTACACACTCATTTTGTTCTGTTTTTTAAAGGCCATGCTCTCTATTAAACACCATAAAGATGTTTTATGAGGTGTTTGTATATACTGTAGCAGGTTCTCCTCTAAATATTGTTCACACTTTGCAGTCTGACTGCAAATCGATGGATTGGAGTCCGACAGTGTGGTTTTCAGCTCAGCAACATTCAGTACACCAGGTTAAGTGTCACCTGGTATCAGAGGTTCATGTTGGAGGTTGAAAAAAAAAGGGTCTGGGTTCGATTCCCGTCTAGGAATTTGTGGGTTTCCTCAGGGTTCTCCGGTTTCCTCCCACAGTCCAAAGACATGCAGATTAGGCTAATTGGCGTTCCCGAATTGTCTGTAGTGTGTGAATGAGGGACCCTGTACATACATGATAAATTGGAATTATTTGAAAATTAAAACATTTTCAATATTTACAGCTGTTACAATCCCAAACACAGAGTGAGAACATTCGCACGCGCTGCTTTATTCCTCGTCATCCTCGAGTTAATTACACTCTTATTGTCTGAACTTGTCTATGGACGGAAAAGTGGTGGAAATGAATATTTATGTCAACCCGCAGGAGCATGCGTTTCAGAAGAAGCAACCGTGCGTACAATCAGATCAATACCGAACAGAGGAGCATCTATCCTCATGGACGTTAATTGCACTCTTTTAATAATTCATACGCAGAACTGAAATGGGACCTTTTTAAAAGGATCCACATTGTAAGGATGGGTTTCTGATTGATCCAAAGGAAAATGGAAAAGGAGGAGGAGATATGAGGGAGAGATGTGGTGTTTGTGTTAGTTTTGGAAATGTAATAACCACAGACTGCAGATGTGGAAAGGGTGCTACAAGCTGGGCGTGTCGGATTTATACTGTAAAAGCCCCTCGTTGGGGGACCTCTAAGAAGCAGCGACTTGAACATGAATAACATTAACAAGAAACTAGAAGCAGGTCGAAAGGAAAGTCTGAACAGAAATATTTAGATTCAGAAACAACCAGCTGGGAAAGAACACAATTTATATCAGGGTTACAAAATAATGATTAGTTTGCACTTAATAATAAGCTAAATAGCGGCACGGTGGTGTAGTGGTTAGCACCGTCGCCTTGCACCTTCAGGGTTCAGGTTCGATTCCCGTCTCTGTCTGCATGGAGTTTGTATGTTCTCCCTGTGCTTGGTGGGTTTCCTCCAACATTTACAGAAGACTTCAAGCACAATACAGTGATGAGACTCTTAGACAGAGTAAAACATGGCTCGGAGCCCATTGTAGTCATTCCCATGACCATAAAGCGAGTGGAACTACTGATCCTTGAAAATTAATGGATAACTTCCATCTGTCTGAGTGAACTGTACACACAATCATTCACCAACACCACTTACTGTACACATTACAGGAGCTCAGCTGGGAGTTATTGCCACGTGCCCCGTACAGTCCTGACCTCACTCCAAGACATTTCCACATGTTTGGGTAAACATTAAAGGAGTTCCTGGGAGGCCAGCGTTTCAGACATGAAGCAGACACGCAGTACAATCATTGATCGAACTTTCTACCTTGATGGTGTCCAAGCACTAGTGAAACACTGGGAGAAGTGCATTAGTGTAGCAGGGGATTATATCAAGAAATAAAGAGAGTTTTTACTCTCAGAACTGTGTTTCTATAAATAAATCCTTGTAGAACAAGTTCTATCTACATAGGTGGGGAACACAACTCACTAAAAAACGTACAATATTTAAGACGCAGCTGCAGTATGGCAAATAAAAAATAATACACAATATGCCTTCACAGACTGTGCAGTAAAGGTCACCTTCACCCAGATTCCCATCATCCCACCAGCTTGGCTGCTTGTCAAATCTTTGTGAACAGAAAAACATGAAAATAGGCATGCTTCAAAGAAATAAATAAAGTGTCAAAAAGTGATCTCTACAGTCTATTGTTTCTAACATCCTGAATCTGATTCCCAGCTGTGAGAAACCTGCAGGCTGAGCTGTTCAGGTCTGACGGAAATGTCCAGGGTAAAAGTTCAACCTTTTTATCCTGCGGCTTGAGACAGATTGGACAGCTGATCTTTCTTCTGACCGCCGTGGAATATCACAAAGAACACGAGGAAGAGAAGGGGGATAAAGGTGAGGTCGCTGGCTTTTAAGTTAGAACATGGTGTAATATTTGGTGAAGTTTCTCCTCATAGTCTGGTGTAGGAGTGTTTTTATGGAGTGTTTATTGGACGGAAATGATCCTGATCAGGGTTGCGGCGGATCTGCAGTCGATCCTTTCCCCCCCCATCATGGGAACATTAAGCATGAGGTGGGAATGCATACACACACATCCCAATCCAATCCATGAACAGTGAATAAATGAATAGACGAAGGATAAAACTGGAGAAACAAGAGAAAATCTTAAAGGTCCCATATTTTACTATTTCTTCAACGGATAAACACAGGTTTCAGAGCTCCTCCAAAGTGACCTGAAACGCTCTTCATTTCACTCCTCTGTCAAACTCGTTGTTTCAGTGTCTATGTAAATGAGCTGCTGCTGAGCCACGCCCCTCCAGAGAACAGCAGAACTGAGCAACAAGCCAGGGGGAGGGGCTCTTCTTATATAGGTCACATTAGGGGGGGAAATCTAATTGGCTGGTTTAAATACTGGGTATTTATGAATGGGTAAATGTTTGCATATACAAACTGGAGGTCCATGCGAATCCCTAAAAATGAATTAAAAAGTGGTATATTTTAGGCAGTAAAACCTGATTTTTGTTTGGCTCATTTTTTGTTCTTTTCTGTTGGCCAGAACTCAGTCACACCACCATGAGACAACGAGATGCTCAAATACACACACACACACACACACAAAACTATTTGTCAGTGGCAGACTACCGGTGTAAAGGTGTCAAGCTGTATTGTGTAGAACAAGCTATTGTCACCCAAGTGTGAAGGTGCGAAGTGCAAAAAACAAACATGTTTTTCAGTAATGGATTTAATTTGGTGTTATTGTGAGTTATTTATTTATTTAGTTCACTTTGTGAGAGGCAGGATTCACCCAAACCAGACTGTATGGGGAAACAAAAAAAGTTCCAGGTATGAAAACATTCCCTGCTCACAAAACTCCAGGTCCATTTCAACTGTATCTACCATTTGATCCGACTATCTGACCATTTTGATTCATACACACTCACATTCCATACAAACTTACATAATTCTTTTGATTGTGTAAAGCTGCTTTGTGACAATGTCAATTGTTAAAAGCGCTATACAAATAAAATGGAATTGAATTGAATTTCAACATGAGATGCCCAAAACATGAGGAATTTCAACCTGGCATCACCAAAACAAAAATAAAATAAAAAAAAAGTAAAATAATATAAAATATTATCTTGATAATGTGAGAAAAAAAATACATTAAATCTAATGATGTTACAAATGAAACATTGGGTTCTTTTTTTTTTTTTCAGATTTGAATGTTTCCAGTATACAGGATGCTCAGTGTCCGCTTTATTAGGAACACCTGGATATTCATGCTATCATCTAATCAGTCAATCATGTGGCAGAAGTACAATGTATAAAATCTTTTTAAAATCATTCAAGACCTCCGGTTAATGTTCACATCAAACATGAGAATGAAGAAAAAGTCTGATTTTAACCATGGCATGGCTGTTAATATTGTAGAACCTATTTTCAGACACACTGTAACAGTCTTTAAACAAAGAATGGTGTATAAAACAAAAAAAAACACTGAGTGAGTGACAGTTGTGTGGGTGGAAATGTGTTGATTAGTTTGAGTTACAAAGAAGGATTATAATAACCATTATAGTCACTCTTTGGATGAATGGATGGATGGATGGATGGAAAAATGGGTAGAAACCAAACTAGAGGTTTGAAGATAAGGAGGAAAGATGGTCTTTTTCCAGTCTTCAACAGTCTAGTTGGTGGGTCTGTGCCCTAGTATCGGATCTGAGGAGATATCTTCAGCTAAATAATTTACATAGATTTATTTATTCATATTTGACTTCCAAGGCTTCAGACTTTCTTGTAAATTTAATGTAGTCTAGAGGAACGCAGTAGTTCTCCAGGCTTCCTGAAGGACATTTTTGCCTCTCCTAATTTTCAGTCCAGTCCCTGTACCAGAGCGGTTTCCGAGGGATGGTTTGTCTTTGTTAAACCACATGGTGAACTATGAAACATTCAAGAATAAAACATTAAGGCATGAACCAGTGAGGAACAGGTGCAGATGATGACAGATGATGAGGCCGGTGATTAGTGTACTGCTGATGCTGAATGCTGAGTGGTTTGAACCTGCCAGTAAAATATTTGTCTCCATTAATTTCATATAATGTACATCATTTAATTGAAATTAATACAACGAAATGGGGGGTTCGAAATTCTGCACAGTACTGTATTGTCAATCTGACATGATGCTTGGATAAACTGCAAATGAGGATCTGCTACTGAAGGCTCATGTTTAAAGAATTAGAGGTAGCGGAAATACTTTTGTTAACAATCCACTCGACTGGAGACTCAGCAGGCAAGACAAACCCGCTATCCCAAAGTGACAAAACCCGACTTCAGGGTTAAACTGAGACTCGTTCCAAATGTATAGTTTTAAATCAGAGCCTGTTGAGTCCCCAGTGACGGAGATGGATGAGACTGGAGAAGAGATTATTAAAGCCTGGTCCAGGCCACTGCAGTTCAGCGCAGTATGTGAGGGGTCCAAGCACCTGCTGCTGTTGTGTGTGTGTGTGAGTGAGAGAGAGAGAGAGAGAGAGAGAGTCTAAGTAAAGTTCACATTTATTAATCATGTCCTCGCAAATAGCATCGGCACTGTGTGCGCCCTCCGCATCTCCTACCCCGACCTCAAACCAAAGGTTTTGTCACCATCACTGACTCATCGTTTTAAAGTCCAAAGCAAAAGCCTTTTGGATTATCAATACAATACAAGCAACCTTACAATGCAATCAGAAGGGATTATATTCAGTTTAGTTTTATTTTATTTTTTTTCTTCTTAATGAAAAAGCATTACCATTTATGGATTTAGAAATGATTAATGTGGTGTATTACACCATAAGCAGAGCTCGTAAAACCATAAGGAATTCAGCCCCAGGTTGCAGAGCACATTATTGTGTAACATTCAAAGAAATACTTTCCTTACTCTCCTCAATTGTTCCCCTCTATCTCTTTGGAAATTTCCTACAGGATCAATACAGTGTCTGTCTGTCTGTCTGTCTGTCACAGCATTGTCATGTTACCGAAAAAACAGCAAAGCGGAATCTCCTCTGCCCCTGACTGTGTCTAATACTGACTTAATGGTGGACACTGGAGACTCCTTCCATAAATGTCTAATTCCCTCTGAACGAGTCGTTGCTATAGAAACGATTAGAATCATGCCGATCATAATGACGCCGATCATAATGACATGTCAGATTTCAGAAATTCAAAAGTAGCGTGGTGATGATACATGCTATATTTGTATTGTTTCATATTTCAAAAGAAGAAACAACAATTTTTTTGCTGCGCTTTCTGAATCCTGAGTGATGATGCGGTCCATGAGCACCAGCGTGATTAAGAGTGTGCTCTGATTTAAATTGCTGATTTGAGTTATTTTAAGCACAACACTATGGTCTTTGTTTTCACACACACACACACACACACACACACACACACACACGAGACACTTGTTTCAAAGCCACGTGTGTCCAGGAATAGTGTCAATAATTAATACAGCACATGCACATATAAAGAGCCGGGGTCGTTTTGTTTGTCCGCAGATGCATCATGATGTCGTGCAGGTGTGCTGCTCCATTGTTCAGAGGTGAGTCCGGTCCGAATATTAGCATCTGGTACGCCAGACTCGTCGCTGATTTGCACACAGGCTTTCTGAAGAGCAGCTCGGAGGTGTAAATGCGTCTGTTTGAAATGTAACGACTGCCAGAAAGTGTTGTGCTTTAGCGCTAATTAACCACGAACACGAGCGGAGAATGGTAACAAAGATGCGATTATGTGCAAGCCAACAACAGATAAAACAATAGCAGCAAGAGAATAATAACAAAAAAATAATTAGCATGATATTGTATATAGTATTATATTATCATGACGCGTGCTTTGCTGGAACAAATGTTAATGAAATTATTATTTTAAAGGAAGATTACGAAGTCTAGCTCACTCACACTATATATAAGCTAAACATGTAAATGCGTTCAAGTCAAACCGGGACTTGAGAATGCGGGTGTAAAAGCGATTTACAGAAGATTTCAAGCACAGTACGGTGATGAGACTCTTAGCCGCAGTAGCACAAGTGAACGGTGCAAATGTTTTAAAGAAGGATGTTTTTGAAGGTGGATCAGTCTATGTGAACTGTACACACAATCATTCACCAACACCACAGTTATTGTCACATCCCCCGTACAGTCCTGACCTCGCTCCCACGTGTTTGAGTCATTAAAGGAGTTCCTGGGAGGCCAGGCGGTCAGATCATGACTCTGGCGTACTGAGAAAACTTTCTACCTTGTTGGTGTCCAAGCGCTAGTGAAACACTGGGATAAGTGCATTAGTGTATCAGGGGATTATATAGAGAAATAAAGGGAGTTTTTACTCTCAGAACTGTTCTGTTATTCTGTATGATCAAAAGTTCCACTTTGACTTGAACGCCCCCGTAATAGAATTTTCTCTATTTATAGTTACATTGAAACTGGCTACTTGAACAATATATTCTGTGAAGAAAGTCAAGGCAAGGTTATGTAAATACATTTTTATTTTATTACAGATTCTCTGTATGCAGTATTTGTGCTTCAGGGGGAAAAAATTCAAACATAGCCTGTAACTGAATTTTGGTCAAAACCTGCATTTTTGATTCTTTCCGAGAATTCATTCATGACAACATCGGCTTGATTTCCACAAACACACACACACACACACACACACACCACTATGCCAATCTCCAGATCTTAATGATGTCCATAAATATCTCAAAGAAAGCTCATAAAATAATAACACTACTGTATAATCGTGATAATGTGCTTTCATTTTAACAATGCCTTCACACAGTCAACTCACAAAATCATAAACAGCATTCATTCACACCTCACCTATTAACAGAACACGCTTCAGTTTAACAGACTCATCCGATTCTGTTCCGTTTCTCAGCCCAAACGGCAACTCAATTCTTCCAGAAGTTTCTTAGAGACCTGAACCTCGTCAGCCGTGTCAAGAAACTAAACTCTAACTTTAAACGCCACTACAAGCTCTACAGTAGTGAAACTCATTCCCCGTACACATATGGCACTCAGAACATTTTAATTTACGGCATTTGGAAGACGCCATTATGCAGAACTTGAGCAGTTGAGAGTTAAGGCCACATGTTACGTTGAGAGTTAAGGGTCTTGCTCAAGGGCCCAACAGTGGCAACCTGGTGGTTATGGGGTTTGAACCTGGGCAACCACCAAGCCATAGACCAATGCCTTAACCAATGAGCTAAAAAAAAAAAAAAAAAAGATATGTACAGTAAATGTTCTTTTGACTGCTGTTGTGACCCCAATGATGGGAGCAGCCAAAAGAAAGTTTACATGTTTAAAAGGGTCAGGGGTAGCTTATTGGTTAAAGCGTTGGACTATGGCTTGGTGGCTTTTCGGCAGTTAAGGTAAGCACACGCAATTTGGCACAGATGCCCTGTCTGATTGCAACCCTCCCATTTTTCTAACCGGGCTTGGAAACAGCACAGCATCCAGGGGTTAGGTACTACAGGGTGTAGCAACCCACTCACCCACTGCAGGTCTTGAACCGGGATCCTCAGACAAGCCTAGATCCTTAGCCACCTGAGCCACCACTCTGTAGACCTTTCGGAGCACTCTAAAAAACATACATACCTAACTCACTGATTGCCTGAAGGTCATCTTTCTGGTTCCTCTAAACACCCTGCGTCCTCTGTGCTCAACAGTCAGACATGTGGTGTGTTTGGAGACCGTGATTAAGACTGACTGTGTCCTCACTTCTTAATAAGCTTGAGGGTTTTTTGAGTAGGCGAAATCTGAAATAAGAAATCATTGAGATAATCAGGAACACAGACTTCACCGAATTCACCAGACGCTAAGAAGTACACACACTCCATGTCATGCTGTAACAGGAAACTAATCAATACCATGGTGATTTGGTGGAGCTGAGTAACTATCACCAAGTGGAAGCGGCGATTTCATCAGAATGTGTTGCGTCACCCCAAATGGTGCATGAGCACCAAAAGTCCTTCAAAAAGAACCTTAGGAACTCGCCTCCGAGACAGATTAAATGCGTATGCCAAGGTACCGTCATTCTGTGTTTACTTTTGTTACTTTTTATTCATAATGGACCCCATCTCCTGTGATTGAGAGAATATAAACTCCGAGCTCTTCCTCCTCCCTGCCACGTGACCCAGCAGGAGCAGCGCTCGCTTTATTACCCTCCTCGTTTCATTGTCATATCGAATGAGTTTGGAGCGACTCCTTTTTCTCTTCGAGTCGGTGTGCCTCCCAGGGCCGAGCGCCAAAAACCGGGCATCGCGGCAGCACAGCGGGTAGTCATTAATTAGAACAGAAAAAACAGGGTGATAACAGAGCTGCAGAAATTATGAAGTACACGACCAAGAAATGCTGCCCTGCTTCATCAGTAATATGTACAATTAAACAAATAGTCTTCATAGGCTGTAGTTTTTTTTTTTTTTTTTCCAGCTTACAGTCAGGGTTAAATGTGACCTCCAGTCCAACCAGTTAGCTGACTATACAGTATCATTCACCAGCACCACTTGCACGTTACAGGAACTCGGCTGGGAGTTATTGCCACGTCCCCCGTACAGTCCTGACCTCACTTCAAGACATTTCCACATGTTTGGGGGATTAAAGGAGTTCCTGGGAGGCCAGCATTCCAGACGTGAATCAGGCAGGCAGTCCGATCATGGCTATGGTTAACCACATTAATGGTATCCAAGCCCTAGTGAAACACTGGGATAATGCATTAGTGGAGCAGGAGATTATATAGAGAAATAAATGGAGTTTTTACTCTCCTAACTGTGTTCTGTTATTCTGCACAATCAAAAGTCCCGGTTTAACTTGAACACTCTCGTTGTTTCACTTAAATTTGTCCACAGACAGCAGAACTTGTTAAAAATTTCACAGCCTCTTCCTGCAAGATTACTTTTTTTTTTTTTTTTTTTTTAAATAAGCGTCGGTGGAAGAGAGAGAGAGAGAGAGAGAGAGAGAGAGAAATAGCATGAAAGCATGAAATTAGAGCACAATTTAAAAGGTTAAAAACATTCCACCGGAGGAGCATGTGGGGTCGAGAGGTCCAGCTTCTACATGGATTTAATCAGGGATTGCATGCCTCAGCGCTCGCTACACTTCTAGACTAAAGAGAACACAGACTTTTCTTTCTTTCAGGCTTCTGGGTAAAAAAAAAAAAAATTTTAAAAAATACAAATAAAAAATCTGAGTAAAGCCCAAGCTCATTTGATACTCGCTCCAGCTCATATTTCACTCAGAAACCTGACAGCATTCACAGACCGTTCCCAAGCTTTCTGACTGCAGCGACGTGCCGCGCCACATAGGCAGGATTTGATGGTTTAGCTGATAGATACGCTATATCGATCCAGGCATATGTGGGATTTCCAGAGCTGCACCCCTTGACATTTCTGCATGTTAATATATACTGTACACCGTCTACCCTAAATCAGATTCCTCTCTGCTTTGTTTTAGTTTTTTTCTTTTTAATTATTATTATTACTCATAATAATTAACTGCTGGTAGCTAGTTACTAGTGGATTCATGCGACAAAATTGTAAACGCTTTTCTTTCGCACCTCCTGGACCAGGTTTAGCTCCTATTTTAATTCCTCGGTGAAACTATAATTAATTCATTATCATTGAAAACGCACATCGATTAATTCTGCCACTACATAGCAGTTTGCATTTTGCTAGCTAATTAGCACTGCTATTACCTTTGCTACAGTAGCTCCAAGAAGCAGAAAATGTGATTGCTTTTTATTATTATTATTATTATTATTATTATTCTCTGGGGTTAGTTTTATGCCTTAATTCATGGGAAATTTCATCACAAGAACTGGTTTGATTTTTTTAACTTGTATATCGTTTTCTCATTCTAGAATGTTTGTACAGTATATGAGCTGTTTGAACTTGTAAGATATTACAAGATAAACGTTTTCCATGGCATGTACATATTATTATAAAGAATATTATTTGCTACGAAGTAGGTTTACATTACAATTTGTGGGAAGAAATAATCACAGTGTATCTATTAGTTATTGCAGGCTGATTTGACTTTAATTTGTGTTTCTGTAAAATTTTTAATTTTGACTCCCCTTTAGCGCTTAATAAATAAATAAATAAATAAATACCCCTTTCCCCTTGTCTTTGCTAAAGTCATGAAATGAAACGCAGGATATGAAAGTACTCGGTAGCGTAAAGATTTTTTGCAGTGATTTTTGCAGTGTGAGTCAGATGTGTACTGTACACGTTGTGATGTCACTTAGCCGCATCGCTTCTGTATCTTACAGGATAGTCGGCTACCTTACAAACAACACAAAGCAAAATTGAGAAGTGTGACGACCACCATGTGCTTCCTCCCAGAGCCATGAAGCCACAAACATTGGAGACGTCCAAATTAATGAATAAACGCGTTATTTTCCTTAATAACACGACCCTGTTAATGAGCCGTTGCATTAGAAACAGAGCGAGCATGTTCATACAAACCTGCTGCACTACTGTCAGAGATGCCGTTACAGAAAACTAATAAACACCTTCCGACCAATCAGAATACAGAATTAAGGAGCGGTGTTATATATACATGTAAATAACAGATCATGTGTGTGTTGGGGGGGGCTGTGCATCTACAGTTTAGCTTACAGACTTGAAGGAAAGTGTTGAGTGCTTATTTAGACGCTTCATTACTCTTCCCCGAAATGGTTCCCTCCGTCTCAGAGCACTAATGAGTCATAACACTCATTCCGAGCTCCAGTCCACTCAGCATGCACAAGACACTTTGGGGTGTCTCTTTAATTGCGTGATTATTACGATCATTATTCAGTGATCAATGTCTATGATTAATGTAAATTTTTTGTATTTTTAGACATTTTCTAAATGATGGCAGGGAAACACCTTTCTCCAAAGGGATGTTAACACATTTATAAGCCTTCTGAAGACGGTAGACGCTCTCACGAGTAATAGAGATGACGCTTCTTTTAGCTCATCATGACGCGTCTGGCGGTCAGTTTAAGAGCAAACAGTCAGATTAGAAGTGCAAATGAACCCTCGTGAAACGTATTGAATAGTGAGCGATGGAAACGAGTGTGATTTTAATGCATATAATTGTCTCTGTAGACTCAGAGACAAGGAGAAGGAGCATATGTCTAGAGGTAGCGGTAACCATGGTAACCATGTGGAAAATAACCATAGTGAACAGTTTAACCGGGAGGCGTGGAGGTGGGGAGAGTTTGGACGTCGAGTGTTCTTTTCTTTCACTTTTAACTTTGATTCGATCCGCAAGGTGCAACACAGCGACACCAAAAAACATACATCTTAAATTTTAGGTCATTGAACGACTGTTGTAGTGGTTAGCACTGTCGCCTTGCACCTCCAGGGTCTGGGTCCGATTCCCGGCCAGGCTCGATTCCCGTCTCTGTGTGCATGGAGTTTGCATGTTCTCCCCGTGCTTGGTGGGTTTCCT
>JAQQZS010000020.1:17753153-17766483 GCA_030068045.1 Platyallabes tihoni | reverse complement strand
CTATGGGAAAATTAAATTTGGTTTACGAGTGTTTTGGAATACGAGCCTGCTTCCGGAACGAATTATGCTCGTAATCCAAGGTTCCACTCTATACAGAAAAGGATTTTTTTTTCATGTTTATTTGTGCACACACACACACACACACACACACACACACACACACACACAGGAGACCCAGCTGAATGTCTACACATGACTAAAAAGTCATTTTTACATAACCGGTCCCCTGAAGCCACATCAAGTTTCAGGAGAATAAATTCTGCAAACACGAGCTCGAAGAGCTGAAGCGGCGCTGCCATGACTGACGTGCATCTCTCTCTCTCTCAGGAGACAGCTGGATCTCCACCACACTGACTCAGCTGTGCCTTCTGATCCGTCTGTTTTTCGCGTCCTCTCCACCGACCCCTGAAGGCCTCACGCCACCCTGCACACCCACACCACCGTCCTCTGAACACCGGCGAGATAAAAGCCTTTATTTTTAGTTCATCCTCAGGTTCAGATGGAAAGCAATGACGCAAGACGAAGTCGCTCGGTGACGTGACTCACCAAAGCAAACAGCATCATAAAAAAAAATATACCGTTAAGGATTAGCAGAGTGTGTGTGAGCGAGGAGATAAGAGCTGATAAACAAACACCTCAGACGGGATCAGCGGCGTCCGATGAGGAAATCACGTACGTCACGTCGCACAACTTAAACACGGGCCTGCGAGATCAGAGTCACGCCCGGTTCTGTTTCCTTCCTCTGCAGTCACCCCGTCTCATTAAATAAAACAAAACACAAAAGTTCACCAAGTTCTTAAGTTTGAACAGCGTGACTTAAATTTAAAAAAAAATCTACAAATAATATGTGATGTTCTCAGACAAAACACAGTACTGGTGCTGATTTTATTATTGTTTTTATGTTATACAAACAATACAGAAAATGCATCACAAAAAACTACTTCTGAAGTTTATGCAACATTGAAGTGACCGATCTCGCTTCCCTAAAAATGTCAAGTTGCTGAATTTTGGAGAGTCTTTTGACTCACGTTTGGAGAGATGATTTTATATGAGCCCCAAAAATGGCCATTTTTCAGCCTTATACTGTCTCACTTCAAACAATAATCATTTAAAATGCAAATTATTCATATTTCTTTACGAGTATTGATACTAAAATTAGTGTAAGCTTCTAGAGGCATATGACTCTAGAAAAAAATTGTTGCATAAATTGTTTTATGGTAAAAAGCTTAAAAAAGCAAAAAGCTAAAAATGTGTAGTGTCCGTAACCATGTCAAATTCATGTTGCAATATCTTAACAGTTTTCATGTGAAAATTAAATGTCTTTTCATGTGAACTCTAAACTGGCCAAGTTTCATCTGAATGAAGATCGTTGGATGATTTGAATTAAAAAGTAACAGACACTAAAACATAAAAGGGCATGTCTGTGAAGATTCTCTTTCATCCAGGTGAGGTTGGCTGAGTCATGTCAACTGGACGACATCTTAGTTTCACTCCTCCACTAATCCATGTAGATTCTTCTAAGGTAAGTTCCTCATATTTAAGTCCTCCAAGGTCAAAGCTTCCTCCTCTACCTGAAACGGCTTGTCACATGAACAACAGAGAAGGTGAGAATAGTAGGGAGGGTCGTTAGAGAGTAGAGGGGAGAGAGCTGTTAGGAAGACAATAGATTAGAGAGAGTCGTTAAGGGGAGTCCTTAAGAAACTATCAGCATCCTGCCTGCAGACAAAGGAAGATGCACCGTCGTCTTGAATAGATTATCAAAATAAAAAGTCACAGAACTTCCAGAGGACCATCACACCTACAGTATAGAAAAACAGAAAAGAGACCCTACAAGCACCTATAAGAAAAGGCGATAGATCGTTTAAGGGACAAGAGGACCTACTGTACCACCGCCTGTAGAAACCACTCCGTGCCTTCATGGACAAGATATAGTCAACGTTGTTCCGATGTCGTTTCATCAACATCATTGTAACCTTCCCGTCTGTAACCTTGTCAAAAAAACATCACTACAACGTTCTGACAACTAAAACTTCCTACTCTGAATTTCATTTGTATTTAACAATCCTGATGTAAAATAACAACCACGTCGCTGTTGAATTCTTGATTCTGATTGGTCAGAAGATGCTGTTAATCGTTTCTATAGCAACAGCTCCTTCAGCTTCATATCAGAATGACTGATATCAAAGCAAACATCAATGAGTCATGGTTCAGAAGTTAAGCTCTAACTAAGTTTGCTTCTTTGTTTATCATTATTATTATTATTATTATTATTATTTTTAGTAGTCTGACAAGTTGCGTTTTTTTCTCGTCTTATTAAAAGAAAAAAAAGAAAAAAAGAGAGATGCTGGCGAAGATGCAACTGATATAGCGTTTATAAGTCAAGATGTATAAAATAAATTTTTTTTAACATTTTTGGCAAGTTTAGTTTGTATATTTTCTCATTTCCAAATTTCACTTAATTTTTCTTAAAAAAAAACCAACGCTATAATGAAATCAAAACCAGTGTTAAAGCAGCATTAACGCTCCAAAATCTTCCCTCCAATAAAACTCGAGCGTTAACATTTTAAAGCATTCTGCTCGTACATTTTCATGCTATAAAATCTAAAAAGCCTGGAATGCCAGAAAGCGGCGTTTCCTCTAACCGCCCTCATCATTGCCCCGCTGTCGCAGGTGAAGTGGATTCATCAGGACACAGTCCGGTTTAGTTTATTTGAAGCACGTGCTATAAGAGAGAGTCTTGTGTGTGTATAAACAGGAGTTCTTATAATGCAGTAACTCAGTCTGAAATGTCTTACAGCTTAATTGGTCGACCATGTGACCTTGAGGTGTTTAAATAAATTTAATCAGGATTCCCTGAACTGTATCAAAGCTATCCTATAAATATGTTGTATTTAACATGATGTAGTTTTCCTCCACGCATGAGCACAATGTGCTAGTTTTTGATTCGATAAGTTTTTACGTTTTACGCGTACGACACGAGGACGTAACCTCGAGGCTCAAAGGGCTTGTGGAGGCATCTGAGGTTGGCTTTTTCACTTAAAATCATGTCCATGACCTCACCTTTAAACAAAAGTACTCGCTTTCCCATGCAGAAAAGAAAAGAAAATCAGAGATGAAAAATGCGGGCCATCACGACGATACATATAAGAATCAGAAGGTGAAAAGCTCCAGATGTTTTCAGTAATGTATATTCCTGCATGAACAGTTCTAACAGCTTCCACACACATGTTACTCAGCATCACACAGATCCAGCACGGTGTGTATTCACGTTTTATTTCATACTGTAGTCTCAGTTACATGTGTACAACTTTGAGGAGACATGAGACACTAAAGTGAGGTCATGAAATCATAACGCGTATGAGATTTAATGAAATCGATCACAATTAAAATTTATTTTTGGAAACAACTCCATTGTACCCATACTGATAAATGGCCATCTGGGATATTCTATTAACCCCAAAGGAAAATGAAAGTGATACAGCAGACACAATAGGGGTACACAATAGTGATGGGTCGTTCATGAACGATTAGTTCTTTTTGAACAAGTCTTTAACGTGACTCAGAAGAACGAGTCGTCTCGGAGAGTGATTTGTTCATTTTCTACCGGGCGCGCATGCGCAAAGCATCGCAAAACCCCTGTAGGTTATGTACAGGAAACTGAAATGAGTGGTTACCTTTGAGTCTTTTGGTCCGAATCTTTCATTCTTTTGTCACGTGACTCCCATAGACGCTATACGGTGCAATAGATTAAAAAGAACGAACGACTCGGACTAGAAGATATAAGCGGTGAGCTGCTCATTCTGTTTATTATAATGTGTCCTTAGCTGCATTGTAATATTTACATTACTGGAACTATAGACAAAATTTGTGTTTGTAGACGTATTGGGGGTATTTTTATTGAAAACGCAACATTTTATTTCATTTCTGATCAAAAGAACGAAATGAACTAAATGACTCAAAAAAATAAAAAGATTCGTTCATTTTGATGAACGAGATTCAAAGAACCGAGTCACTAAAAGTGATCCAAACTTCCCACCACTAGTACAGAAGGATATTACAGGGCTAAGGACAAATTTTAAATTGCACATAGAAAAGAGACTTTATATACTCGTATACACATGGAGTAAACTTTAAGCTGTACATTAGTGTAGTCAGGAAAAAAAAAACAGTCCTTGAGGTGAGTAATGTCCATTATTAAAATCTGTTATACATTTTTGAAAAAAATGTGAACTTTAATGTAAGAGCACTAATAAAACTTATTGCATATTTAGGCGCGTGACATCAGACTGAAATGATCTCATAGCACTCGGATGTTATTACAACCAAAACTGAGATTTCAATACCCTGTATTGGGGTTACGATAGACAGTGAGTGGCACTGGACTGGCTTGTTAAATGCTAAATGTAATACGAGGGGCGTTCAAGTCAAAGGGTGACTTTTGATTTGCGTGGAATGACAGGAGAAAGTTCTGAGAGTTAAAACTCCCTTTACTTCTCTCTATATAATCCTCTGCTACACTTATGCACTTATCCCAGTGTCTCACCATCAAGGTAGAAAGTTTTCTCAAGATGTCAGAGCCATGATCGGACTGCCTGCCTGATTCGCATATTAAACCCTGGCCTCCCAGGAATTCCTTTACATATGGAAATGACATGGAGTGAGATCAGGACTGTTGGGGGACGTGGCAATAACTCCCAGTCGAGTTCCTGTAATGTGCAAGTGGTGGTTATGTACAGTCCACTCAGACAGACGCGTCTCTTCTTTCCGCGAGTTGTTGAAAAATTAAGTGTCGGCTTTCAATGATCAGACGTTCCACTTGCTGAATGTTCATGGAACAGGCTGCAGTAGGTTCCGGTTTGACTTGAACGCCTCTGGTAGAAATGGCGACTTCCCTCCCGTTTGTATTCTAAGAAGTGATTTTTCAACTTACTTTTATCTACTGTCTTTTACTATTGTCTATCCATATAAACACTCTTTCTAAAGCTAAAAGTCACTATTTTCATCTTTTCACAGCTCAATTTAATGATTTAACAGCAGCATGTCAGCAGGGGCACAAACTTTCAATCTACTGACTGAGACTTTTTTCCCCTTAACACGTCCCAGAGTAAAACATCGATATCAAGAGTAAGGTCATGTTTGTGAGGCCAGTCTCTAATAAACACATCAGGATATTAAGAGAGAGGCGAGAGTCGGGTCCGTCACTGTTGCGCTAAAACAAACATTACGCGTTACAAATCGAAGTTACATTTTCACGACACAAAAGCTAAATTTTTTAACAAACGTGTGCGGCCGTGTTTGTGTTTAGTATTTATGGCGTGTCATTGTTACATCATCACATCAGAGACGTCTAACGAGGTGAGCGTCGTTCTGGTCCCTGACTGGGAATTGAGATTAGATTTACAGGTCCTCGACTTACAAACAAGTCTTATTCTTATTCACCTTTGACACGAATATACAAGGTAAATCATACCGATCCACCTGACTACATCTCTGTCCCCTTCCCCCACACTGCCATCATGTGGCATCAATGCCATTTTTGCCTCGGAGCTGTTTTCCACTGTATTGGACTTGTTTTGTTGAAGATTTTCCGCAATTAGGATTATTCACCATCAGGAGAGCTTTACAGGACAGACATTTTCGATCATCGTGATCCCGGACTGACTCATTTCTCCCACACACACAATATACCTGACTTTAGACATTTTATACATTCACTTGCACACTGGAAATATTGTATATAATTGTAAACATTGGTATCTGGTGCACTGCCGTGTCTATTTTTTGTACAATACGTGTGAGCGGTCCATTTGTATCTCCAGAAATCTGTAACATGAATGTCTGTAAGTTGGTGTGTATTGTACCTGTGGTTCTTCATCGTAGAGGTGTGGATACACAATCTGATCATTAGTAGGTCACATGACCACAACCATGTTTTTTTAAAAAAAATTTTTATTAACATTTCACGGAAGACAATGTAACGTTTCCTAATGAGTCAAAAGACACAGGTTTAGACAGGACATTACCTGGAGTTCCTGCTACTGCTACTGTAATACAGATTGGAACGCAGAGAAGGTTTTTTTTGACGTGTGTGTAAAAATTCATAAAAATCCAGGGTAAATAGGACAAAAACTTCACACAACCTTCACTGCATTCTCTCTCTCTCTCACACACACACACAGCCTCCATCAGCCCTTTAACGCACGGCCACATTAATAATTTACAATGTGAAGGAGAAACAGGAAATGACTGTCCTGAGAACCTGCAGCATCCCAGAGAGGCAGATATATGTGTGTGTGTGTGTGTGTGTGTGTGTGTAGGCAGATTGCATACTGATTCAGAAATTAATGAAAAAAATTTACCCCAAACTGATCGTTTCCATTCTCGGAAAGTTGCTTTCCTCCGATCTGCTTTATGGGAGATTTTAATTATAAATTAATAGATTATAATTTTAAATGATGAAATGACGCTGGCACTAACACGGTCACGCAGGACGCCTCACTGCTGCTGTACGAGGCAGGAAATACTATTCTAATGTTATGGATTTCTTAATGAATAAAAATATTTATCTAATTCCGGTTTTTAAATTGTTTAAAGACTTTAATACAAAAAAATAGTTAAAATCTAAAGCTGATCTTTAATGTAATCAGTGATATTATTATTATTATTATTATTATTATTTGAGGTTGAAGTCCACGTACATGTGTGTCTTTCTGTACAGCAGAACTCTCTGTCTAACTTATTAATACAAAGAAATCACATTCTGTAAGGTTGAGTATCTTACGCCTTGTTTACACTAAGTTGTACTTTGCCAAATACACTCCGCCCTGTTTAAAGTAGATGAATCACTTTAACTCAACATTTTGATTTTAACTCCTAACACCGCGCTCTCAGTTCAGGTATTGTACACGCCCTCACCTCGGACTGCTGCGGATATGTTCGCTCCAACAACGACCCCAGTTTCACCTCATAGTGGCGTTTCACATCACTGCTTATAATAGGAGACAAAGTGGTTTTAAACATCCTGCAGAAAGAATAGAGTAAAACCTCGGATTGAGAGTAATGCGGTTTGCGAGTGTTCCGCAAGATGAGCAAAAATTTTTAATACATTTTGACTTGGAAAACAAACAAGTCTTGGTTTACGAGTATCGAATATCATGTATCACGCATGTGCTTCTTGTTCTCTCTCTTGCACTGCGGAATTGTGGGTAATCGTCTTCCCTGCAAGTCTCAGAGAGGTTAAAGATACATTTTCTCTCTGCTCAAGGCTCAGCCGGCTCTGTGTGTCTGTGTGCGTGCGCGTCATTGGACACCGTTTTTATAGTGTACTTGCCTTTGTTTTTTTTTTTTGTTTTTTTAAAGTAAGCCATGCTGTGTCACGATTCGTTTTTGTTTTGTTTTGAAGATTTGGGTGCTTTGTAGGCGCATCACCATCGAAAGTGTGGGAGCATCAACTACTGCATTTCCTAATTAACATTAATCAAATAATATTAATAGAAAACAGCAATCAAATATTTAATTATGATAACTAATGGAATAATTGATTATATTTAATAATCAATATGAAAAAAATAAGTAATATTCACTATTAACATTAATAAAATCGTTAATTATATTAATTTTATTTTATACAATATTAACAATTAATAATAATCACTTAATTAAATAATAAACACTTCACAATTTCATCATTAAAAAGATCATTTATCGTTGGTGTTTTAAAACTGAAATAAGCTTATTCATGAACATTTATGCTTCTTTACCTTATAAATAGACTTGCTGTGTGTGTGTGTGTGTGTGTATACACAGTACATATGATGTATTTAGACCATAGTGCTGCTAAATTCTGGATTCTGATTTGGTTAGAAGGACAGAAGGTGCAGCTGCCAATCACCGGTTTATATTAACGTCAAATATTAACCAGAATGTTTTTTTTTTTATATACCAAAGCACTTCATCCACATATTTATTTTTTTTAAGGAATATTTTGTGATGCTGATTTTTATCATGTTGTTGTTGAATATTGAACAGAAGACTCCCAGTCGTCCAGGTGTGAGGTTATCTGCGAGTTGTGTCGTGTCACCTGTACTTCCTTCTTGTTAGACAGAAACGTTTCTCTACTTGTCCAAGGAGCTTCTTCAGTCAGACGGATCCTGAAAAAAAACAAGTGCAAGCAGAACCCATCTCTCAGCAGAGGTGGAGGGTATTTTCATCCATCAAGAGATCAAGACCTCTTCACAGGTCCACCTGAAAAACCACGCCTGCAGACTCCGCCTACTCTCTCTGCCCGTTACATCTTAACCCCTCCCCTTAATCTCTCTCCATTACTGGTCTTCTTAACAGCTCTCTAACGTCTCTCCCTCCTCCTCCTCTCACCTTCTCCATTGTTCATCTAACGAGCCTTTTCATGCAGAGGAAGATCCATGACCCGGGTGCGTAAAAAAAATATGTGGAATCAGACTGAACAAACTAAACGAATGAGTAGTAAAAGAACTCTAACTTCTACCTAAGAAAGACGTCCAGAAGTCCAGCTGTGCCTTCACCAACCTCCTTCTCTCTCTTTCTTGAAGATGAAGATAAAAATAAACACAATGCAGCTCGTCCTGTTACCAAGAAACTGTAAAAGTGTAAACTCTGTCCTGAAGAGGTCGGAAAACTCAAAGTGACTGCTTTACCTCTGACACTGGAGACTCCTTCCATAAACAGGAAACATCATATCAGTCGAGCCCTGGTGAATGATCTGTTGCTATGGAAACAACCTGTACTATAGGAGTGAGCATTTTTAAATGTTAATCGACACTTTTCCAACCGATCCTGTGAACGAGCGACTGGTTTTCTACAGAGTCCTCTCGGTCAGATTTGGGAGGTCATGTGATGATCATCTGAGGCAGAACACAAGTGTCTGGAGGACTCCAGGGGGGGTTTAGTGACGCTCATTTTCAGCTCGATATCTAATGCTCACACCGTATCTTGCTGCTGAAAGCTTTCCAGATCACTCTCGATCCGTGCACTCAAGCCCCTCTCTCAAACACACACACACACACACACACTTCCTGTTCCATTAAACCCTGCTGCACATCAGCAGTGCTTTAAGCCCATTTACCATTTACAGCCGTCACACCGTATACCGAACGTCCTCAAGGTCAGGGGTCGCCAAGACGAGCAACAACAGGCGAACAGGACGATATTTTGAATTTTTAAAATTTTTTTATTGTGTTCATCTATTTATGCTTTATTAATAAACTTAAAAGCCTACTTTAAGATTAAAAGGAATTAAAAAGGTTTATTCCACTGTGAAGGAAGATTTCACAGTTGGCCAGAACGTCATTTCATAATAATAATGATAAAAAAAAATAAAGAAAACAAGAGTAGCCAAAAAAACACAAAACTAATTTTAAGCAATATTAACGACTAGCCATGCCCGCGACTTTGTCCGCGTGGAATTTAATTGCACACTCATAAGCACATTTAAAAAAATGTACAGTGCCATCTGTTAAAATGTGGAATTAACCAACATAAAATAAATAATAAACATTTATAGGTATTTTTACAAAAGTACAGCGCCATCTGTTGAATTTTGGAATTAACTAAAATAAAATAAATTAATTAAATAAATATGATTTAAAAAAAAATTTTTTTTTAAACAAAGGTACAGCACCATCTGTTGAATTTTGGCATAAAATTTTTACGTCTTACCCGCGAAGTGTGTGGAATGAAGATGTGAGATCGCATTTATTAAGTAAATTTGAATCACACTGTTATAAGTGCGGATTAAAAATGCACAGATTTTTCAAGGTTGATATTTTGTATGATAGGGCGTTTTCTATTTAAATTTCAAAGTAGCATATCTTCTCTTCCAGTAGGCTGATTGTAATGAAACAAAGCCTTTATGCTACCTCAAGCTCGGCCAAATACACCTGTGAAAACCACATTAACATTTGTTTAGGAGTTTTTACATGATGCGTGCACAAACAAACAAAAAGACAAAATAAAATGTTTTATTTTACTATTACTCATCTTACATCCCCACCAATTATTTTTCTGCAAATATCTTAAAATGTACAGACATACCCACTTTACAGTTTTATTATACAGTGTAGACTATTTTTAAAATCCAATATTATTCCAATATTCATTAATTGTCATTATTACTGTCATATACTGTTAAAATACCTTAAAATTTTTAAATGTAGCTACAATAGTTACAATATCTTAATTTTTTAAAATTAATTTTATTTTTATAGTACAGTGCCATCTGTTAAAATGTGGAATTAACTAACAAAATAAAGAAAGAAAGAAAGAAAGAAAGAAATATTTTAAAATTATTTTTACAAAAGTACTGCGCCATCTGTTGAATTTTGGAACCAACTAAAATGAAATTTTTAAAATGATTTTTTAAATTTATTTATTTTTAAACAAAGCTACATCATCTGTTGAATTTTGGCATGAACTAAAATTTTTACGTCTTACCGCGAAGCGTGTGGAATGAAGGTGTGAGATTGTGTTTATTAAGTAAATTTGAATCATTAATTTTTTTTATTAGTTTAATTTTTATAGTGCTTTTAACAATCGTCATTGTCGCAAAGCAGCTTTACACAATCAAAAGAATTATTTAAGTTTGTATGGAATGTGAATGTGTATGAATCAAAATGGTCAGATTGTCCCTGGTGAACAAGCCGAGGGCGACAGCGGCAAGGAAAAACTCCCAGAGTTTTTAAAATAATAAAGCTACATTATCTCACAATATAGTTACAATATCTTAATTGAAATAGAATGAAATAGAAACTGTGCAATATGATTTGCTTTAATGTGTAACTACTGTATAGTTTTTTCCCGCTTTTGTATTTACACACTGTACTGTGTATAAATATTTGTTTTTGATCATGTTTATTTTTCTTTCTTTTGTATGTCCTCACGATACGGAGATAAAAATAAGAAAAAAATATTTGTTTTAAATAATAAATAATTTTTTTTTCTTTGTATTTATACACGGCACTGTGTATAAATTAGTTTTTGATAACATTTATTTCTCTTTTGTCAATACACGGTACTGTCACTACTTCATGTCTGCACATTGTTCTTTGCTGCTATAGTGTTGAAATCTCATCTTATCTCTTGTCCTTCAAAATATGGACAAGAATGGAAAAAAGTCATTTCTGGACATCTTCACATCCCACAGAACTTTATCCCAAACAGCTTGGACCTCATCAAGGTGGGTTTATTCATCTTATTTGAGGTGACAGAATCAAATATATTCCTCCCGGTTTGCCTTGCACCTCTTCTGAAGACACTTTTCCAACTTCATTTTTGTTAGCTTGACTTCTGGGAGGAATCACCACTCTTGATTCAGAGAAAACACATTCCCCTTTTCCAAGACTACTGGAAATATTTCAACACCTGACCTAACTAGATCTGCTGGAATCATGTGACCTGAGCTTCTCCAGGGCTCGTTGGTGATCTGTGCATTTCTACAGACAACTAGAAACAATTCTGCATCAAATCAAGTTTGATTTTGTAAACAAAAGCTTCAATGACTTTTTTTTGTAGTTGTTGCTAGATAACCTTTTTGTCCTTCAAATGAAGGACATGACGTTGTAATGTTGGACTCAGGAGGGGGTGTTTAGTTGCGCCGTGGTGTTTAGAGGGTTACTGACTGACTCACAAGAAGATCAGAGGAAGAGCAGCCTCTCCTCTTCAGAGACCTCGACTGATTACTCGCTGCGACACGCAATTAATCCGACTGCTGATGGGAAAGGCAGAGAGAGAGAGAGAGAGAGAGAGAGAGAGAGAGAGCGCACTCTGGTGGAAAAGATGTATGAGTGACGAACTCTCAGCAAGAAAACGTCACGTGACATTTCACCAACGAATAGAAATTAATTTATTGGGCCAGAAAGCAGTGGGCGGGTCACCTGACTCAAGAAAAATCAAGAAAAAGTACAGCACCTCAAGTTATTGTTTTTTATTTTTTTCATTTATTTAAGAAACATTTTAACACTGTTATGATGACCGGGAAGTTTTTTTCCTTCTTGAAAGTTAAAACCTCTACAAATAAAATGAACAAAATAACGCAAACAATTACTTCTTCGTTTTTTTAAACACGGAATGCTTCGCCGTCTCATGGTTTTGTAAAAGTTACGTTCACGTGGTTAAAGTGAGACGCGTCTAAATCCGGAGAAGAGAGGGGCCTCGTCTTCTCCCTGTCACACGTGATGGCGCACGCGAGGAAAGGCAATGACTGATAAGACGTTTATTACGTTATGAAGCTCCATCAACTGTTAACATAGTAATAATAATAATAATAATAATAATAATTTTTTACAAAAAAAAATTACAGTGCAAATAAAATTATCTAAAAAAAAAAAGTTAACATTCACATCAAAAGTAATCTGAAGTGGAATATTGAACAAGGTGACGAGTAAACAATAGTTGTGGAGCCTAAACGCTGACAAAAATATATATTTGAATAGAAATTCCGTATGTTTGAATTTGATCGCGTTTAAATGTAAATTTACATGCGTTTACAGCGGAACCTCTGCGTATGAATTTTATCTATTCTGGAGGCGGAATTTCATATTGCGATGTGAATCTTTCCAGAAGGAATAATGTAAATGCCAATAATCACTTCAAGTCACATAAAAATATTAGATATTACAAAAAAATATATACCAAAGGCAATGTTGATATTGAGGTTTGACTTTCAAAACAACTTTCGCTGACTAAAAAGAAAGAAATCGTCAAAATTCATGAATTCACTTCTCTTGGCTTTCCGTTGACAAGTTTTTAAACAGCTCCCGGACGTACGTGCAACTTTTGTCGCTGCTCAGTTCATTGAGGCAAATTTCTTGCAAAATTTCAGTTCTTAAGGCAAAAATTCGTAATGGAGAGTGTTCTCACGCCGAGGTTCTGCTGTACGTTTTTGCAGGGTTTTTATTATTTTTTTTGCCAGCTTGTTTTTAAATATGTATTTTTCTAAATAATGAGGTGAAAGTTTAAACAGTTTAAACAGATCTCAAAGCCAACCGCGCCACCAAGTGGTCTAGTCCAGCTTTTTCCCCTAACCCCGATGGCATTGTATACATGTAGTTCAAACAGTTAAGCTTTTAAAAAACTGGAAGCTTTAAAAAATTTATTTGATTTCAAAATCTAAACCGTTTAAAATCAGGTGCTTCTGGTGATAATCCTGTATTAAATATAAAACACTGTGTACAACCTGAAAACAGAACTCTTCCACCACCTGGCGGCAGAAGCATGCAATTACAGGTATGTACACTTATTTTTATAATTACAGGTCGTTCAGGTAAATTAGGCCAAAGGTGAAAAAAATCCAGATGTG
>JAQQZS010000020.1:17722035-17746334 GCA_030068045.1 Platyallabes tihoni | reverse complement strand
CAGCTTCTCCTCTCGCTCCTAACACACACACACACACACACACACACACACACACACACACACACACACACACAGGACTGAAATCTTCCATATGTAGGGCAGCTCAGAGGTTTTTAAGCTTCTTTCTGTATTTTAGGGAACAGATTAAAGTAAAGGGAAACTAATTTCGCCTGGGGATCCAAATAATTAAATGATAAATTAAATACATTTTTCTAAAACAAAAAGACACAAAAAACCCATCCATACACCCACTTACTGCTGTGTTTGTTCATTTCAATTGTTTACTTGTTTATTTTATTATATACTGATTTTTACATATTGACTTTTTTCCATATTACATAATTTTCCTACTGAATTGCATTTTTTTTATTACTTTGCTATTTGTTTACTTACTTATTTAGCCATTTACATACAGTGTTATTTATTTAATACAATTTTTCAGTAGTATTTAGGTACTAGATGTGCCTGTGACTTTGCAGTAATCACACACTCATAAGCGCGCATCAAAAACTGTACAGCGCCATCTGGTGGATTTTGAGATGAACTATAATTTTTTTAATGATATAAGGGAGTTTTCTATATAAATTTCAAATGAGCATATTTTCTCTTCCGGTGGGCCGACTGTGATGAAACAAAGTCTATATGTTACCTCGAGCTCGGCCAAATACACCCGTGAAAACCTCATTAAAATTAATTCAGGAGTTTTTCCGTGATGCGTGCACAAACAGACAGACAGACAGACGGAGAAAAATTCCAAAAACCATCTTGTGTTCTACTACTCATCTTACGTCCCCACGAATTATTTATCCGCAAATATCTTTAATGTACAGACACGCCGACTTTACAGTTTTATTATATATAGATTAACTTCTGTTCTTATTTACCATTTTTAAATATTTTTATTCATTTAATTAGATTATTCACTCATTTGCATATTATAACATATACTGAGTTATTGTTTACATTTTTATTTTTGATCTTTGTTTATCTGTTTTACTTACATTATTACTTATTTCATTACGTTATTTTTTTTTGCATATTTATTGATATTTATTGACCTTCTGATCGAGTTATGTAGTAATTTATTTTAAAATGTTTGATTTATTAATCTACATTTTGACAGGTATTTACTGATGGTTTGTATTAACATTGTTTAAATGTTTCTCCCTGAGCTGGAGGTTTGACACGGTACCTTCTTCAAGTCCTCCTGCAGCATCTTCACTAAAGCCTCGAGCTGAGACACCTTCCCCGCAAAACCCACAGGGATATCACTAAGGAGAGAGAGAGAGAGAGATTCAGTATTCACACAGTGGCAGTAGAGGGGGCATTAGAAGGGGCAGTAGAGGGGGGGCATTAGAAGTGGTGCTGACCTGGGAGAGAGCCGGGTGTGTGGTACGGGCTGCAGATCCATCTGCTGTGAGCTCACTGCACTCTCACCACGGTGACTGAGGTCCTGAGAACTGAACATGAAACTCCTCTGGACTGAGACGAGCAGCGTGGACGTGATGGTGCGAGCGAGAGCGAGAGAGAGAGAGAGAGGGGGGGGGGCGGTCAGTACTCTTGTGGTGAATGCAGACAGCATTATAAACCTGGTGTGTGTCACACACGGCCGTGCGCTCCGACACTACTGAGTGACAGCGACATCGCCGCTTGATTTAAAAACAAACCTTCTAAGCTCTGATTATTCAGTTAGATTGTTCATAAATGTATGAGGAAGAAAAAAAAAGAAAAAAAAGGCTGTGTTTTCTGTGAACAGATGTTTTTGTTACGTTTATGTAAGGAGTCTCCAGTGTCGGTGTTAATGTTTTAACCTGAACTCTGCTACAACGTTAATGAGACCTGGATTACAGACGTTCCACAGCATTAAATATATAAATAAAGACTCGTTCTCTAAGAAATACATTACTGTAGTTATAGAATTCTTCGTTCCTGGTATCAAAAAATACGGATTCATTTGCTGCTGTTTTTATGTGAATAAACTTTATTTCAGACACAGGAAAAATCCACAGCACTCAGGAGTTCCTTTCAGGATAAAAAAAAAAAAAATACACACACACACATATATATATATATATATACTATATATATATTCAGCTCAATCGTAGAGCGATGATGAAAGCTTTTACATGTCAAGGATATGTTCTTTTCACAAACAACAGGCCTTTTATTTTCATTTACATAACCGCTCATTGAATGTTCGAGTAGAAAATTAAATTGCGCGCACTCTCGAACGGAATTTGGATTTAAAAGACAATAGACACGTCAGGTTGAGTCTGTCTGTAATCGGGAGCGTCGGCGTGGGCGGATCGGATCAGATCGGAGCGCAGGGCAGCGGGCGAGGCGAGACAGAGAGAAAGAGAGAGAGGAAGGGTGGCTCACTGCGTGGAGGTCTCCCTTCACCCTCGAAGGCGTTGGCTGCATCCACCAGGTGGCTCCAGTCCAAGCCGCTGTCCGCGTCCGGCAGGGGCATGAGGCCCAGCTCTGGAGACGGCAACCTCTGGCGCTCGTGCAGGTCTACTAGAGAGGTGTCAGACGCGGAGAGGTCACCTGACCCACGGCCAATGAGAAAACATCACACGGTGCGTGTCAGCTGACTGAGTCTGGCTGTGACACTGATAACACACTAGGACTGTGAGCTGCGACCCTCACACGTCATCATAACGCTCGACTAAAGCAGACGCCGTCTACGCTACCAGACTATGTGCATCTGACTGGAGACGTGAAGTTGTTTAAAATAAATTAAATAAATCAGTCCAGACACCCGTAGTAACACACACACACACACACACATGAATGAAAGATAATAAATAATGAAGGAAAAACTATGCAAGGATAAACAAAAAATAAATAAAGAATGGAATAACAGAAAGGTTGCAGCGACACTGAAAAAAAGGTTTGAATTAAATGGAACAAGAGCAGTGCGGGATAAAAATAAACCTCCTACAAAATGTTACCATGGCAACAATCATACACACATTACACAATCGGGTTATATCATTATCATTGTATAAGCAGATTCACTCTTATCACTTCATGCCTGCGTGTGATGTAATCTGAATGTCCGTCTATTGTCCATGTCTCCATCGGCGTCCGTCAAAGTATCCATCCGTCAATCTAAATGTCTAATGACCTCTCCATCTGTCTATCCATCCATCACCGTCAAGTCACCATGCATCTGTTCATCTAAAACCCATCTATCTATCAATCTTTCAATAAGCTTATCCATCTTATACAGTACCTAATAAAGGGCGAGATAAAATAGTTATTTTTAATTATAAGGACGATAAATGTCATGTGTAGTCAGTGTCGATGCTACACTGAGAGAACATCCACTTAAAAAGTCTCGATATGACAATTTTTTCCTCTCTCTGGTTATTTGTCTCTCTCTCTCTCTCTCTCTCTCTCTTTCTCTCTCTAAGCGAGGTCAGAGTTCGGCTGCTCCACCCTACACAGTGACCCCTGACAGCGCTGCCGCACCCACGAGCTACTCACCATGCATCTTGATGCCCAGTTTGTAGGAGGGTCTGCGCAGGGGGGCGCCGCGGGTGGTGGGCGAGCGTGGCAGGGTGGAGCAGCTGAAGAGCACGTCGCTGGCGAGCGCCTGCTCCAACACCGCGTCTCCCAGAGACGGCAGGCGCTGGCCGCGGTAAATGCTCTCGTCGGAGAGGGTGCGGTGGAGCGAGCGCCGGCCCGTACCACTCGCACCCGAGCATGACGGCTGTAGGGACTGAGAGACACACACACACACGACGCGCCGCGTGATCAGTGACCGTTAGAGAAAAAAAATCATCAACACCTACAGATCAATCAAAATTGAGGAACTTTCTGATGAAGTGCAACATTAAAAACTGTGTGTGTGTGTATATAAACACACCTTGTCGTCATGATGGATGGCAGGAGGACTGTCCAGGGTGATGAGTTTCTTCAGATCCTCCTCTACAGTGGATTTCCCCAGCGGTTGAGGAGAATGCAGGTCTCTGAGAGAGGGCCGGGACTGAGACGGTCCGCTGTCCGCTCCCTCACCCTGAGGTCTCCTGGGCGGAAAACAAAATAAATTAGGATGATGAAAATATTACAAATAGCCCCTTATTACAAATAACCCTTGTGTTTGTGATTATGACTTGAATCACCATCCAGATTGCTGCTCTAAACTGTACATTAGCTTTGCGCTGTTTAAATATTATGTATAGATAAAAAACCTTTACTATAATTCATGGTTATACTCGTTTTTGACCACAAGGGGGCAATTGAGCACTGTACAATAATAATGGAGGCAAACTTTTTTTTTTTTGCTGCTGCAATTTAGAATTATAGAATCTTACAAATTCTTACCATTATAAAGTACAAAAAAAGTGAAACATTAAGCGCTCGTAAATTGTAGTATGGATATTATTATTATTATTATTCTAAAAGAAAAATCCTGCAGTTAATTGAATCTGACTGCTTTTAAAGTGCTTCATGACTCACTTTCGAGTGTCTCCGAAGTCGACGGAGTTGATGGTGCTCCCCGGTTTCCTCCAGCCGATCAGGTACTTGCTGGTGGCGCCCTGGCGAGGGTAGAAGCTCTTTGGTCCTGGAGAGACGGAGCTCTGAGAGGAGGAGGAGGAGGGCGAGGTGGCGGACGGGGACTCGTCTCGGGGTGAGTTGTGACTGGAGCCGTGAACCCCGGGGCTGCCCGAGTGACGCGAGCTGTGAGGACGAGGGGACGAAAGATTAAAATCTGAACCCTGAACATTAGGCTGCGTGTCTATGACGGACCTGAGCGCACCTGGAGTGTGACGCCATGTCGCTCAGGCTGTACGTGCTGCTGTCGCGCATGAGCAGATGCGTCGGAGGACTGCGGGTGGGCGGAGCCTCTGCGGGAGCGACGGGCGACTCCGCGGCCGGAGGCGAGCGCTCGAGTACGCGGCGTCCTCCGTCGGGCGGCCCGTGCCACGGCGACGCCACCCTCTCGCGAGATGCCGAGGTGCTCACGGCGAGCAACGAGCCGGCGCTGCCGTGATGGGGCACGTAGGAGGTGGCGTCGATGCCGCTGTCGGCAGAGGAGCCCTGCAGGTACCCGCCTCCGCCCAGACCATTGGGTTCGGACTCGGGGGCGTCTCCCTGAACTCCGCCGCCGCCGCCACCGAGATCGTACCACTTGTCATCGCTGTGAGCGCCGCTGGACGCCGAGCTGGAGAGGGTGTTACTGCTCGAGTGCGAGTACGGGCCCTCGGACTGCGTCAGGCGAGAAACACACACATACGCAATCGTGAGAACTGATCCGCTCGAACGCAGACAATCGAAACGATCACATCTCACACCACACTCATCATTTCTGCGACTGTTTTTTTTCTCCTGCTTTTGTTTTCAACCAAATCTTTAAAAAATAAATAAATAAATGAATAAATTAAAATTTCAACTCACCTGGCTGCCCTTCTTAGGTGACAGGTGAATGACCTGCTCCTGCCTCTGGATGCGCGGGCCTCCCGAGTACGACGGCCCAGATTTACTGACCGGGGCATCTGGAAAGAGCCACAGAGTAATGACGATCATTATTATTATTATTATGATGTAACGCGTGTAATGCAGCAGAGATTAGAAATAAAACCGCTTTGAAAGAGACGACGCAACAGCAGGCGATTTAAAACGACTCATTATGCAATACAGTATCATCACCGAGACATATCCTCCCACACATACACACACACACATATATACACACACACACAGCTCAGAGCTCAGACTGTGGATCAGTGAAATTACAAAACAGTCCCTCGTTCAATAAACACGCAAGAAACACACAGCGAGCGCGCAGCTTTGGATGGAGCTGCACGCTGTATGCTGTACGTGTCCCGTCTCCGCTTCGTCATGGCGGACGGAGGACGGTGTGTAAACGAGACTCTGGTGTGATTTCTGAGCAGTTAGGTAAGAGGACGAGCGACTAAAATAGACAAGAACAGTTTGGAGGGGGAAAAAAAAAAAAAGACGTGGGAGCAGATGAACAGGGATACAGACGTGTCTCTGACTCTGTAGCGTCTCTCTCACTCTCAAAACACTATCCTTACTTATTTATACATTTCTAAAACACACCGTCGAGGAATGGAATGAGCTTATATGAAATTACATTAGTGCGAAAAAAAATTAAAATAATAATCTTGTGTGTGTGGGTGTTACAATATTGCATCCTGATTGGTTAGCTGCTATGGTAGGGTCTTAAAATGCTGCATCCTCATTGGTCAGCTGATTTTAAACCTTTTTTTTTTTTTTATCCCCACAAGTTCCATTTTTTTATTGAAGAAAACATCTCGTAGACAAGATGTAAATTTCGTTCTAGCAGAAACTACAGAGAATTTTGTCCTCTCCATCCTCTCTTACTGTCTCCTGTCTCTGAACGCACTGTAGCTTGTTATGTTACTGAGAAAAGCACTGCAAAGTGCTGTCAGAAAGTTTGAAGTTACAGCTCCAAAACTGGAGAGTGTCGATAAATCAGAAAAAAAATAAAGTATAAATATGTGGAAAATCTGCCAAGGAACAAACTTGAGGAATTCGACCAGCTATGGTCTGTATCGTACAAAATTCTTCTGCAAAAAAATGTTAAAACACATTTAAAGGAAGACATTCTAAGCACAGGGAAGGCGCTTTTCCCTTTCCCTGTATGTACGTCCGAAAAAAAGCCTGCATGGCGTTATTTCGAATTGTACACAGGGAGGCGCTTCCTTTAGCACTTCCTTTCCGTTGCTAAGATTTCGCTTCCTGCCTGCGTCGTCCCTTAGAAACACAGCTGCGATCTAGAAAGCGTTCGACGTCGACCTTTCAGTTAAACACCGCCTGTAGATTTTTATTCCCGGCGCTACACCCTTTCATTTGCAAACCGGTCACGGACAGGACTTTGACCGAGAGCTCTGGTTTGAGTTTGTGTCCCCGGAGCGGGTCAGGTCGGGTTCTCGACCCGAGCCGGTGTCCACCATCGTGCAAGGGGGGGATAATTCTAGAGCTGTCCGGCACGCAAGGCCAACGGTGTCCGCGGTGCGGCCGGACTGCACCCTGTTATTACTGGCGCGGGCTGAGAGGGAACCGAAGATATGCGAGGACGTTAAAAGGGGTCAAAGCGAGAACGGAACCGCGAAAGCCACAAGCCACCCACGCCCTCAGAAAGACATGCTGACAAAGAACAAAGAGCAGAGAGAGAGAGAGAGAGAGAGAGAGGAGGGGGGGTGAGTGAGTGAGGTAAAGCCAAAGCAAAAAAAAAATTTTTTTTTTAAATGCAAGAATTGGAGGATTCCTGTCAAAAGCCCAGGAGACGAGTGCAGGCGGTGATGTACACGGCTGAGAGAAAATGGAAGAGGATGGCGGTGTCACTCACAGCAAGAGGAAAGAAAAAAAGATGTTACTACGGAAACAAACCTGCCTGCTGCGCTACGTTGTAACAGCGCGGCCAACAGCGTCTCTAAGGTCCCACCTGTGCACCATCAGCGTGAGAAACTGTGCGTACCATGTGACTGCCTCTCTATTAAAACACCTGATCATAATTTAATAACCGTTAACTATTTCTCCTACACCGCTTCACCCTTAACTTAAACTACAGTATTAAAATTAATCCAACCGTGGAACGTCCGTTGCTATATCATCACGATACCTACAAGCCGATTCAATCTGTATAAGCACTAGGTTTTTATAAATATCCTGATGATTTATTATTTTTTTTCAATACTAAACAAAATTAGCAAATAATTTGAACAGCGGAGGTGCACCACCTGCAGGATGATAGAGATACGGCAACTCAAATGTGAACGTATATACAGGCAAGTCCCCTACTTACGAACTAGCTCAGTTCCAGGAGCACGTCCGTAAGTCGGATTTGTTCTTAAGTCGGATAAAGTGAGTCTTGGACACCTTTGACACGAGTATACAATGTAAATCATATCAATCCACTCGACTAAATCTCTGTCCCCTTTTCCCACACTGCCATCATGTGGCCAAAAACTGTAACCGCGACTACGGAAATGAAACGCCATTTTGTCATCATCAGAACTGTTTTCCACTGTATTGGACTGTGAACTCTGTTTTGCTGAGAATTTTCCTAAATTAGGATTATTCACCATCAGGACAGTTTTACAGGACAAACACTGTCCACACTGAAAATATTGTATATATTGATATCTGGTGCACTGCAGTGTCTACCGTTTTGTACAATATACGTGCATTTCTTCATAATACTACATGAATGGACAATTTACATGATTAAAACCAGGACAGTATAAAATCATAAGACCTGAGACCCAGTGGTCGCTCCTCAGCTTGGATATGGATATATATATGAGAGAGAGGGAGGGAGAGAGAGAGAGCTTTGAATATTTTTCAGGACTTTTCAGGATTATACCAGCAAATTATGTTTGCTGAATGTGTGGAAACCATAACGCGTGAATTTAATTAGATCACGTTTAACTGTACTGCTCATCGTTTTGCGCGATCTATTCAGACAAAATCTGTGCATTATAACGAATCATTAGTCTAAGCACTCTCTACAGCCCTAAATGCGTTTCTAAAATCCTTTATTCTGCTGTTCGTATTTACTCTCCCCACTGACGGAGCTGCGAGTAAATCCGAGTCAGTGATTCTAATCCAATATAACTGTCAAATTTAGAAGAAAAAAAAATCTCCTCATGGTTTAGTCTGTCTGATGAAAATCTGGTGTTTATTCACAGTCAGAAGCAAACAAAAGTGGCGCAGACCGCAGCGCCCTGCACGACTCCAGCCGATCGCAGCAACAAGGGACGTTTGTTCTCGATGAGGTTTTATATTAATAATCGATCGCCTCTAAGTCGTCATGTCTCTGCCGTGTCCCCGTGCTCGTCCATGAATTTGGGAGTTGTTTTTCTCCGCTCCTTTAAGTCTAGTCTAATCTAGTAAGGATGTTTGTAGCATCTGTTCAGTGTCGTACATTAACGAGAAGCCGAAGTTTAACCCAGACCTTTAAGATTTGGAAGAACATTCCAGATCCTGCCATCCTGTTTTTCATGAGCTGGCACAATCGGTTCATCATAAACAGCATGAGTAGACGTTTTTTTTTGTTGTTTGTTTAAACCCCAGTAGGCTCTCGTGAGATATAAGATTAGCAAGTTTTAGGAGTGTGGGCTTAATGAAATGTTCATTACGCCTGGCTTTAAATAAGGAGCACAGTTTATGATGAATAGACTCCTTGATTGCGCGGCCAGTGGTGTTGAATACATCATCGCATGATACGCGAACGGACCGGATCGAGCGGCTACGGCACGCTGTTACACAACTTAAGTGGAACCCAGAGCCTTAAACATTTGAGCAACCACTGCCCCTCACATGGTACACAACGTACTACAGTGAAGTGATTTGTTTGGTTTGTTTAAAACGCAACACACTCGTACAGTACGGTAGAGACATTTATTTCTCTGTGTTGTGAAGCGACTTGCAGATGAGATCAACAATCTGTAACAACAACGTAGTAACTTCATCCACCCTCGAGATACTTTAAGCTTAATAGAGACAAAAGTTTCACTCTGTATTGAAATAAATTCACACCTTATGACTAATCAGAATGGAGAATTTAAAAGTGTGATGGTAGAATCTGATAAGATTTATTATTAGTTGTGCTTGGAAAGCAACACTATTATTATCATCTCACAGGCTTATTAGTCTTTTTCTTCCTTCTTCGTCTTCCGTACAAAACGTCGGCGCGTAACTAGGTCTCGTACTGTTTGTGGAAGACCCATGAAAGAGACGGGTATAGAGTGCTATGACTTTTCTAAGGGGTAAATTGCCCACACAGGGTGGGCCAAAAATAGACTTATGTTAGACTTAACATTGAGACCAACGTTGATGGATTCGAGCAGAGAGCAAGAATTTTGTAGAAATCTCAAATTCACCACAAGAAGTTCAGGCAAGCTGTATCCGAACCCCACGGAAGAAGGTCCCGTACCGTTTGTGTCTAATTCTGGATCGGGGTGTTTGACTTTTCCAAAGGGTGGGCGGTAATTTCCCCCTAGCGTGGGCAATGTACTGCCCCAAAAATTCCCATAGACTTAACATTGAGACCAACCTTTAAGCAATTTTCCTCTAGGAGTAATAAAGTTCTTTGAATCTTGACCTTTGACGGATTCTAGCACAGAGCAAGAATTTTGTAGAAATGTAAAATTTACCACATTTGATGGGGCTTGCAAGCTGCTTCAGGGGCAAAAAAAAAAAAAAAAAAAAAAGGTGCCCAAATTTGCCCCATTGACAAACTCTGTTGAAGGTTCTCCCCACTGAAACAGGAAGTGCTCACAGTTGTATCCCCGTTCTGGTAACTTCCATAGGAACTAACTGTGGATGCTGTTGCCATAGAGACATATGGGGGCGGGCTTGTTTTACTCAGTCAACCAATCAGTTTCTCAGGAAGCTGTCAAGTCACGCCCTAGCAACCACTTTAGAGCACCTTAGCAACTGATCCCGTAGACTGTCAGTATAAACAAGGCCCAGAGGCACGCTCACATTTTCTTCAGGAAATATGACCTGCTGTGTGCGTTTCGACGTGAGTGACTGCATGAATAAGCGAGTGTTAACGAGAGAGATAACGAGTGCCTGGCGTCCACGTGCACCGTCAAACACAAGTACACGGCAACAACAGGAGGCGGCTCGTGTCAGAGCCAGCTGGAGAAAAGGCACACACAACCTCCATGACCGTATTCGTCTACATGTGTGTATTAATGTGACCTGGCTTCCACACACACACACACACACAAAAACAAACACTTGTCCTGTACAAGCGTAACCTGTCCACACACCGAGTCGAATGGTTACTTTAAACAGAGTCTGTTTGGAGTGCAAACGAGCCGCGAGACAAAGATTTTTTTTTTTCTCTCTCTCTCTCTTTTTTTTTTTTTTTAAGGTCAGAAGATCCTTGAGCTCCACTTCAATTACTGCAATTAGTTCACAAAACAATGAGGAGCTGCTCGTCAGAGGCGCTGAACTGTGCTTGAGGAAATAATGTCGGCTCTCGGGCTCGGGGACGCTCCATGGAGACGGATCGCTAGCATGCAATTTCCTTTTCACATGGAGTTCCTGAGGAGTGGCACGGACATCTCCACACACACACCACACACACACACACACACACACACACACACACACAGCTGAGGGAGGCTGACGAGCACTGTTCCAGCACAAACCAGGGGTGGGGTGAGATATTACAAAAATATCTCATCATCATACACTACGCCATTCTCTGAAAGAGAAGACGGGCTTTACTGTGATACGAAATACACAGAGGAAAGGATTATTCGAGGGTTTTATATATATTTATATTTAGGATTATGTAACGAGATATGGAACGTTTTGTTGATCCACATGACGGTCTCATGATCCCAGAATGCAGTGCGGCTCCGTTTAGAGAGCGGCTCCGTTTTAAACACATTAGGACTAAAGCGAAGACCACCATCCTGCTGCACACTACTGGTGAAGGTTAGTGGAATGGCATTGTGGGTAATTCCCCGAACGCCGATCTGACCTGCTGATGCTCTCTCTGAGTCGTCCACTCGGGGCCAGCTCGGGGTGGACTTTCCGCCGCTGTCCGTCATCATCTGTCGCTCGGGAGGGAGAGGGGAGTGTCTGTTCGGTGCAAACCTGAAAAACACACACACACACACATTGAGGATTGTCCGGAGTGAGGGTGCGTTTTCTTTTGACAGAACCCCAACAGAAAGGGGGGGGGGGGGGAGATCAGAGAGCCTCTCACCCCTCAGGCATGGACTTCTGCCTCCAGTGGGCGGAGCTTCCCGAGCCGGTGTCGCTGGAGCAGGACAGGTTGCTGGGGGAGCTGCGGGTGTGAGTGGGTCGGGCCATGGCCATGGAGGAGGCCAGAGCGTAGTTCTCAGAACCGGGAGACATCCTGAGAAATACGGAGAGAGGACAGAAGGAAGGACATATAAACGACGCATGTGTCAAAGGGACATAAAACTAGGATGAGGACGTCCTCCGTGGTGAGACAGACCTCTTGGGGTCGAGGGGTCGGCCGTCGCTGGAGACGCTGCGCGGGATGGCGGTGGCTCTCTCCGGTCTCTCGGCGGACAGCGTCTTGCCCATGCTGGCCCCCAGGCTGACGGCGCGGTTGGGGGTCCCGGTGTGACTCTGAGGCGAGGCGGAGAGGGACTGCTGCGGGCTGGACGACGTGCGCTGCCACTTGTTGTTGTTGGAGCGGAACGGGAACTTGTACTCGAACGAACCGCTGTCATTGCTTCCCTTATACTCGGCCACCGGCATGCGGTACAGCTCCGAACAGCCCCTGCACGCGCACACACACATGAAAACATTCTTAATTAGACAGGAGATACATGTAGTGTGATAGTGTGATTAATCAATAATAATAAGAAGAAGAAATACATTTTTTCATGACAGTTTACAAGGTAATATACTGTAGAAGAAATAATAATAATAATAATAATAATTCCTGAGTTTATATTTAAAGAAAACAGTCACATTTGGATGCATTTATTTTTAATTTCATAAAGGAAAAATTAATAACTGAAAGTTAAATTCATAAAGCTCGGATTTTTACTCTGATTTCATAACTGAAATGTCTGATAAATTAATTCATTACATTAAAATAATAAATTTAAAAAATCTTAAATTAAGTAACATTTTGGGAGAAAAAAAAATAAAATGAACTTATTGCATCGGAAAAAGCAATTATTTTTAATCAATTATTAATAAATCATTGATAATATAACATTTCATAAAAAAAGAAATAATAATAATAATCCAGGTCCCCCGCGACCCTGATCAAGGATAAAGCGGTATAGAAGATGAAATGAAATGAAATGAAATATTAATAATAAATAAAAAGCGAGGAGGAAGCGAGGAAAGGATAAAGTTTTGAAAGAAAAGTTAGAGATTTCATTTCATGTAGATAATTAAACTTTGAAAGGAGGAATATAAAAAAAAATGCTTGGCTTCTTTATTACCAAATCCAAAAAAATACATTTTAGCTACAAAGTAACCTGACTGAGACTCTCTGCTACATTAGGGTGAGCTGATATAAACACACTGGTGTTATCAGGACGAAGGTCAAGGCCTTGGACTACAGACTGGAAGCTCTCGGGTTCAAACCCCAGAAGTTACCCTGTTGGGCCCCTACTGAGCAAGGCCCCAAACCCCAAATTTCTCAGATGTATAAATGAGACAAAACGTACGTCGCTCTGTATAACATCACCGTGTGTACCTGCGGGGCGTGGCGTCCTCGTGCGGCGGTATGATGACCACCTTGACCGTGACCGAGGTGCGCAGTAGATCGATCATCTGCTCGTGAGAGAGCGTAGCCACGCCCACCTTGCAGATCTCAACCAATCGGCTGCCCTGCCGCAGTCCGGCCTGCCAAGCGTAACCGTACGGCTCCACCTCGGCCACGATGCCCTCGTAGTTGACGTGGAAGCCCAGCTGGCCGAGTCCGTTCCTGCGCAGGGTCATCTCCGACGTCTCGCAGCCTTTGGTCAGGAACTGGGGACATGATCGCAAAAATTATAAACTTACGTTGTGAGCACGCAAGTACCAAAGGAAAAAACAAAAATAATTTCTAAAGCATCAAAATGTTCAGATTTTAAAATGGTTAAATGCTATAAGTATTACGGCTTGTTTAAAACAAACCCCCCAAAAAAAGGATTAAAATAAATAAATAAATCATGTAATAATTAACCTTGCTAGAAATTACAATGAACATTAGTTAAATTATTTAATATCACCAAAAATATCAGAACTGAGTTTTATTTAAATGTATTTCGTGTATGCACTTCATTTGTTTTTATTATTTTATATGAGATTCACCAGGATGACATGATCACAATACCTCGGGCCGATTACTGCTTTTCTTTAAGGATAACAATTTAATAAAAATTTTTTTTTTACCTTTTTATACAATTCTAAATAAAGTTATCAAATAATTTTCTCCTACGATACGGGAGGTTGCGTTTCCTGCCAGTGTATGTAAAGTATAAAGCACACCACCTGTAGGATTATTGAAGTACTGCAACATTTCGGCACTTCAAATGCAAACATGAATTAAAAATAATAATAATTTTAAAAAAAAATTATTCTGGGGTCAGTGTAACTATTTATTAATAAACTATTAATAAACTGTATTGTAAAAAAATCTCAAAATATGATGTATTCGTCATGTCGCCCACCTCCACCAGTCATCAGTTATTTATTTATATATTTAATTTTATTGTCACAGTCTGTTTATGAATCTCTCTATAACACACAGATGGAATTTCTCGCCGGATCATTTAGCGCATGATGTCATAAATTAAAGAATGATGTAATGATGATGATACTGCAGTTTGTCCCTGTAAGCCGGGTTGCAGGGAGTCTCATCCCCGTGTGTGTGTGTGTGTGTGTGTGTGTGTGTGTGTGTGTGTGTAAGCAGATCCGTCCCTGTACGCTCGGGCTGTTTATCGCCGGATCGATGGGATCTTTGTGCTCTGCAGCTCGGCGTTGAGATCTCTCGGCGTGTGGAGAAGCGGAGACCGAGAGCGTGAACATTCGGTTCTCCGACTAGTTCCCATGGCAACAGTTCCTGCGCTCGAGGAGTGACATCACGGGCAGGTGGCCAAAACAAAAGTACATTCCAGCCTCTGCACATTTCAGCACGGGGACCGAGTCCTCGTTAATGTGAGCACAAAGGACACTGACGGAGTACGGCAAGCGGACGCGGAACGACTGACTCACACACTCGCCGCTCCAGGGACGGAGACGGGCCGAAGCATCACCTTCATATCGCGACGCCGTCACAATGTGAACACGGATCTCTGAATAAAGCACAACACCTGAGGCCAGGCTCTCTCCAGGACTTTTAATCCGTCTGACGATATCAGTATTTCACTAATAAGGTGATGTAACGATTAGCTAATCTGTGCTTGAGCATTACATAAGAAATAAACACTTACAGTCACAGTTACTGCCATGGAGTGGATCAGATTTCAGTTACAGCGTACCTGAAGTGTTTTATTTCTCCTACACCACAGCGACATGCCCACTGTGCTCATCATCTCCGTTCATTACAGTCATACGCATTTATTATCAGTTTATCATCAGCCGTTCCCTCACAGAAACTACTGTGTTCAACACTTCGCAAATCGATGAGGTGTTGCTATAGAAACGCAGACTAATTCAAACGAGTGCATTAATACTGTATAAACCTAATCCACATTACTGTTACAGAAAACCAGAGCTGTGTTTTACAGCGGTACCTCAGGAAACGCATTTAAACCGTTCCAGAGGTGAAAGTTCGTATTGTGAAACACGTTGTCTCATCGGAAATAATATAAATACAGATGATCCGTTCCAGGCACACAAAAATATTACCGATATTACAGATTTCCATCACTATAATCATATTTTTGCATATATAAATAATCAAAACATTTAGAAAAGACGTGTAAATGAAGTAAAATAAATACTGTAGACATTAAACCTCACTTAACCTTAATTTATGACTCCTCTTGGCACAGGCGGCTTTAAAAAAAACCAAACAGAACGCGGCTCCCTTTTCTTCTTGATAACATTCTTGAGACCTTGTCTTCACTAAATCCATACAAAATGCAGGAAAAAAAACCCATGTAAACACGCTCGCAACTTGGTCGGCGTTCGGTTTGTTTGCTTGTTCGTGTGGCGATGCAGAATCCTTTCGAAATTTCAGTTCTTAAGGTGAAAATTCTTAAGGCGAGGGCATTCGTATACCAAGGTACCAGTGTATTGAAAAAGTGATTATACTGTCCTGTCGGTTTTCCAAAATCTTAATTCAGTTTCTTGATTTAGATTTGTTCGTCTAAACATTCTAACAAACATCTGTGTGTAAATAACAGTTTCACCTAACCAGTTTAATCTGATCATTGAATTTTATGTCCATTTTGTTAAGCGCGCATCACCATCTAAAGTAAATACTGTCGTCGTCAGGAGGATGTTTACACGAGCCTGAAAGCTGCTCAGAAAGATACGAAACAAACACACTTTTAATCTTTACACACACACACGGTACGAGTCACGTCCCGGGCTGGCGTCTCACCTCCAGGCGCCTGACGACCTCGCTGAAGTCCTCGGTGTTGTTGTTGACCGAGCGCAGCGAGATGTTGTCTCCGCGCTCGTAGAAGATCTTCATGGAGGCGGGGCTTCCCAAAGTCCAGCCGATGACGTCCTGCACGGCGCAGTTGAACACCACGGCCTTGGCCTCCGGATCGACCAGGACGACGAAGTCGTTGGAGATGGCGAGCAGGGCTTCGAGCTCCCCCCCGGTGCTGTGGTCCTCTGTGTACACGGCCCAGGTGACGGAGCCGGGGCTGCGGAGCTCCGCGCCCAGGTACGGCCGGCTCTTCTCCTTGCGCTTGTGCGCCAGGGAGATGAAGGGGAACTTGCCCGAGGGGTCGATGGGCGTGCTGGTGACGTGGCGCTCGGCCAGGTCCCTCAGGTACTCGTGGCGCGTGCGCGTCGCCATGGCGCGGAACTTGTCCGACTTGTGCGCGGCGTTCTCCGCGTTGATCACTTTGGTCAGCAGGAAGTCCCGGAAGACGGAGGATTTGGGGAACTTCACGTCCTTCGGGATGGGCGGCCCGAAAGCAGGGACGTCTCTGGATCGGGCCACGGCGACACTGCGGTAAATAAATAAAAGAGAGAGAAAGAAAAGAGAGACAAGTGGGCGAAGGAATTTCAAACAATCTAATAGAAAACAGCAAGATAAAGCGTGTGGAGATGAACGAGATAATTGCTGAATCTCCAGAACAATGCTGAAGGGTTTGATGTTTATGGATGAGCTGAACTTTCTTTTTTTTTTCCCCCTGAGTAAAGGAAATCATCATTACTGTCAGAAATAAGTAATGGGAGTAATAAATTTCTACCTCTCTGGAGTTCTGGCTTTCAACTTCATCAAAAATAAACAGCTGCAGTTCGGAGCTCGTTCCTAATTAGATGAGCCCGCGATCAAAGGAGGTCGGTGGAGGTCGAGACCATGTAAACAATACCCGACGGAAAGAATTTCTGCCTTTCTCCTTGTGAAACTGTCGGGGAAAAAAAAACAAGAGAGAGCACCGCTGCTCTGGCTGCACTTGTTCCATGAGGGACATTTTGTGGGAGTAATCTCCAAGAGGCTTGGCCAACTTCACAGGAAAGAAAAGGGGAAGGAAAAAAAAAAAAGAAAATAGATCTCTGGGTGAATTTTTGTTATTTGGTGTTCTGTCTGTGAAAAATCCTCCCACTCCTTCAGCTCGCTCGTCTCAGCCCCACCACCCCCTATCCTCAACCCCTTCCCCACCCTTCGCCTTTTCCTTTCATTAAGCCTCTGGAATGGACATCTAAAGCTTCCTGTTCTGTCTGGTATGCGAAGAACTCGCGAGCGGTCGACCAGTCTGAGCTGTAAGGAGCTGAATCGAAGCTCTGTGCGCTCGAACAAAGATGGAGGGCAGGAAAGAGGGGAGAGGAGGTGAAGCGCCGATCAGAGCGACAGGATGTAACACGGAGAGGAAGAGACGCGCACCGTAACGCTCCTGAAACATACAGTACTGTAAACCTGTAAACACCAGCACAGCAAAGCAAAACAGATCAACACACCATCTCCCTGCAGATATACAGTACAGTGCGGGGAAAAAGTATTAGCCCCCTTCCTGATTATTTTTTTTATTGCATATTTATCACACTTGCATAATCAAGAAAGTAACTGCCCCCTGGGCAGTCTTTTCATATCGCTGTGGAGGAATTTTGGCCCACTCTTCTGTCCAGAATTGTTTTAATTCAGCTGCATGGGACGCTTTCAGAGGAAAACAAAACACTATCTTCCTGCTGTGATGAGAAAGTATTTACCCACTTCTGGATTTCTTTTTTTTTTTTTTCTTCCTTTCTTTGTCACACTTGCATAATTGAGATCATAAAACAAGTATTATTACACAAAAATAACCCAAGTAAACACATAATGCAGTTTTGAAATGATGTTAATGTATTATTAAGGAAAAAAAATCCTGCCTGACCCTATGTGAAAAAGTAATTGCCCCCTAAACCTTTGAGGCAATGAGTGTTAGCAATAACCGGCGAGGAGTCATTCACATCGCTGTGGAGGAATTTTCTCCCACTCTCCTCTCCAGAATTGTTTGAATTCAGCCACATTGGACGATTTTCAAAAAAAATTAATCAACACAAGCTCTTCCTGTAAAAAAAAAAAAGTACCCCCTTCCAGATTTTTTTTTTTGCACATTTGTCACACTTAATGTTTCAGATCAAAGAAATTATATTATTACACAGAGATAACCCAAGTAAATACAAAATGCAGTTTTTAAATGATGATTTAATTTATCAAGGAGGAGAAAAAACCTGCCTGGCCCGATATGAAAAAGTAATTGCCCCCTGAACCTTTGAGGCAACAACTGTAATCGAGTGGCAATGAGTCTGTCACTGTCGAGGAATTTTGTCCCGCTCTTCTTCAGCCACATTGAAGGGTTTTCAAGCATCTAAATCGAATTTAAGTCCGGACTAAAGTCCTGACTAGCCCACTCCAAAACCTTATTTAGATTTTTTTTTTTTTTTCCTCAGACATTCAGTGCTGGACTTGCTGGTGTTTTTCAGATCATCGTCCTGCTGCACAACCCAAGTGTGCTCGAGCTTGATGTCAGAACATTCTCCTTCAGGATCTTCTGGTGGAGCGCAGAATCTTCTACCGCACTACCACCACCACGTTTGACTGTTGGTATGACGTTCTTTTTTAATGAAATGCGGTGCTATTACAAAATGAAAGAAATGTGGTTAATAAGAGTTCATTCGTGATTTAGTAAGGGGGAGGCAATTACTTTTCCACGTAGGGACAGGAAGGTTTGGACAGATTTTTTTCACCCTTAATAAATGAAATCATTTAAAAGCTGCATTGTGTATTTATTTGGTTTCTCTTTGTGCAATATTAAAATTAGTTTGAGTTGAATCAGTGTTAAAAAATATATAATAAAATTTTTTTAAAAAAATCAAGAAGGTGCAAATATTTTTTCACAGCACTGTGTTGTTTAGTGCGAAAGTTTGCAGCCCCAATGTTTTTTGATTGGTAGCTCTGTAGCTGCAAGCCTCGGCTTAATATTAAAACACTCGTTCTAATCCTTCTATAATATATTCTAATAATTCTAATCATTTCTTATTTGTGGTCCGATATGTTCCGTAAAAACATGTTTATGGAAGGAGTCTCCAGTGTCAAAGCTTCGTCAGAGGTAAATTTGTTACTTTAGATTATCGGACAATTTCAGAACAGATACGTTTACACTTTGTGGTGTCTCTGAAACATGACAGGCTGCTGAGGACGGGACGATGTACTGTTTGTTTTTCCTTGATGAGATTTTATACACATTGTCTTTATGGTTCAATTAACAGTTCAATGACAATGTATATCTACAGAAAATCTAAGCTTTATTCCTATTCTCCCATTTTCTGGCAATTAGGAATGAGGTACAAATATAACACTATATATTAGCTGTATGTTTACTATTATTAATATATAATAAATATATATAATATATTCCTATATTTCCCCCAATCCTGACAAGCTGCACGTTTTTAAAATTAAGTGAAAGAAAGAAAAAGAAAGAAAGGCTGGTGAGAAATATTTCCTACACTACATCTCACCCTGTGAAATATTATTTAACTGATCCAAAACAATTTATAATTTCTTAAAATAAGATGAAGAATTGAGGTTATTACTAGTCAACTTCTACTAAAAATGTCGAATATTAGTAAAATTGCAAGTGAAAAAATGTCATTTCACTGGCTGTTAACTTTGCTAGTTTCTAGGAATGAATTAATTTAAGAAGCAAAATTATCCGCCAATAAAACTAAATTTTTTCGCTTGCAACTTTACTAACCTTTGACTAGGAATAAGCTTAATAATCTTATACTTGGTTGTTGGAATCTTATTTAAAAAAATATTACATACTTTTGCATGAATTAAAGAACATTTCACTTGCTAATGTGTAAATTTTTGCATTGTACATCTGCTACAACACAAGTGACAACAATAACTAGTGTGTTTTGTGATCGTCCTGGAATATTAAACGTGGCTATAAACTAAAACTACAATGTGTCATTCTTAATAGATTTAATACTACAATCAGTGTTGCATAAAAGAAGTAAAACATTTTGGGATGTACCTTCATTAAAAAAAATATTAATAATAATGATACAATTAAAAACAAATTGTCCAGTAGGATTTAATTTCTCCAATACTGTAAAAAAAAATAATAATAAATAATTTTAAAAAAAAACACATTTTAACCGAGATTCTTATCACATTCAGAAAGGGGGGGGGTTGCAAACTTTTGAACTGATATTTAGTTTCAGCTTAACACTCATTGTTACACGTTAGATACACTGCATGATGGTTAAGTCATGCAGATGATTGATCAGAACGTTAAAAAGGGAACGCGGTGTCTACGTGTTTGGGCGACGGCAGCCACCGCCGGCGCTCTGAAGGTCAGGTGAGACGCGGCGCGCATTCCAGGCGAATAAAATGTTCTGGCTGCGCGGCGGAGTCGTCTGAAAGGCCGGTGACTCACGGTGATCAAGCCTCGGTATTGTTCCTGCCTGACCCCTATAGCTCAGGTACAGCGAGGCTCACACACCGGATTACATACGTGCACTATGAATAACCAGCGTGTGGGCTGCTTTAGACCACAGCACGCTGCCCACACACAGGCCTGCTTAAAACATGGAAGTGTGTGTGTGTGTGTGTGTGTGTGTGTGTGTGTGTGTGTGTGTGTGTGTGTGTGAGGAAAGTTCACTGAAAGAGTGTGCTATGTTCAGAACAAAAGTAGCGAGGTCAACAGCAGACTGGCACATTTCCCAACAAGCCTGGAAGTTTTCCTTCCGTTCTCACACACATCCGCATGTGGATCTGATTAACAGCTGATGACTGAAACGTTTACGGAGCATCAGAGCATCTAAACACAACGGCTTTTAAAACAGCAGTATATATACATATATATATGTGTGTGTGTGTGTGTGTGTGTGTGTGTGTGTGTGTGTGTGTGTGTGTGTGTCGCAGAGCTGCACTGGGGCGAACGGAAAATCATATCCGCTCCTTCCACTGGCGTGAGCTTCAGATGCCCGTGATTGGCTTAGAACTGGCGATTGATCAGCCCTCAGAGAACCGATCAGCCCTCAGCTGCATGAGGCTACAGCATCACTTGGGTTTCGAACTAGCAATCGCTGGATGATCAGGCGATCACTTCACCACTGCGCCCCCAGAGGCTGTCTCTTTTTTTGACCAACTATATCCACCCCTCTTTGGTCTCTCTCCGTCTAGACACCGACTACCCGACAACCCTGGATCCGTCTACATCCATCCCATCAGTCTGTCTACCTCCAGCCTGGTCAGCTCGCCTCCATCTGTCCCGATCAGCTCGTCTCTGTCAGTCCCACTCAACTACATCTCATCTCAGTCACGAACTCCCATCCCGGTCAGCTCATCCTCGTCCTCCCGGTGTCACTCAACACATTCGCATCCGTATCAGTCTGCCTCTGTAACTCCCAGTCACCCCCTGTTCGCCCACCTGTTAGTCTCTTCATGTCTGTCCACATCTGTTCCGGTCTGTCCGCCTCCATCCCCACAAGTCTGTCCACATCTGTCCATCATGCCTTCATCTCTTTATTTTCAAAAAGATCTCTTTTTAAAAACAGACATCTGTAACATCCCGAGCTCATCCCTGCTCTTTGTTTTAACCCATAAGTCCCATTTGCTTCGGATGTCACCACACACACACACCCACAAACGCAAAGCTAAGAAGAGAGAGGGGGGGAAAGGTTCACTCTCTCTCTCTGTGTGTCTCTCTCCCTCATCCATCTTCCTGAGCTTCTGGCTTTAATGTACTCTTCAATTCGTATTCTCTCAAACTAACACTGAGTGATTCTGACAAATAACAGAGTGCTCCATCACGTCACGGTCACCGAGAGGCTCCGCGCCTCATCACCCCTATAAAGAGAACTTAATTAAAACAACATTCTGTACAGAGCGCGCACGCACGCACACACGCGCGCACACACAAAATGATACACACAGAGTCTGCAGTAGAGCCATCATGGGAAATAACACACTGAACAGAAGGGAAGGCTTAGTTGAGGAAACCTGGCACACACACACATACAAGCGCACAAAAAGGACTGACCATGACCTCCCTTATAAATAAACAGTGTGCTCTCAACCAGCACCTGCACATCTGAGAGAGTTTTACATAACACATAAGTGTGTGCACACGGGAGTCAAGGGAACGGGGAGACAAAAACATGGAGAGAGAGGGAGAGAGAGAGAGAGAGAGAGAGAGAGGGAGAGAAAATAAAAATGAAAAGAGAGAACAGTGACACAGACTGAAGAACTCAGATTAACAACGCCGATTTCTCTAACCAGCCTGATGTTAAAGAACATACACATACACGCGTTTTGCTGTGCGCTTCTGAGCTGATGAACTGAACCAAAGGACAGAACTGTAGAGCTGCAGGAACGTCACATGATGCAGAGATTAGATTTTTTTTTTTTTTTTTTTTTTTTGGGAAGAACAAAAAGAAAAAAGAGAACTGGGTGTGTAAACTGGTATTATGTATCTAAATATGTAATATTTTATTGTGCACCAATACCATGATCAACTTCTACAGAACAAGTACTACATTATTACATTTTTCATTTTATATTTTCATTTTATATTTTATATTTAGGATGGTTTTCTTATTCTTTACAACCTCTTAGTCATGATTACGGTTTGTTTTAGGTTTATTGCGACGTTTACTGTAAAAACCGAATCAGACTAAACTGCAAATTAACCAAAAGAATCGATTCCTCTCCGATTTGATTCTGACTCGGCAAACAGACCAACAGCGGTGAAAGTGCTTTGAAATTCAATAAAAGTATCAATATATTAAATATAAGTATTTCTCACATTCAGAATAAAATATATATACATATACATTCCAGATTATAATAAAAAAAAATATATATATTTCAACTCCATGTTAGCTGCAAGACCGATCCAAAAAAACACATCAGACTGTACGTGACCGATTCTGCTTCCAGAAAAAATTAAACTAACCCCGTCCAAGTTTTTAGCCCCGCCCACACACATTAGCTTCAACACAACTAGAACGTCACTTTTAAACGCGTGCCCTCCTCCTACTCACCTGTAGCAGGTGTTCTCCGAGCACGGGTTGTGCACCTGCACCACCACGAAGACGTGCTGGAAGTGAGAGCGGATGTTCTTGGGACTGAAGGCCTTGGCCCCGGGCTCCTGGAACACGATGGTGACGATGTCGTTCCCGATGTGGCGCTTCCTGAGCAGCTGTGGGGACGACAGACGAAGTACAGACGTGAGCTCCGGTACGCGGGAGGACCAGGGAGCGTGTGCTGAACACCGGGCTGTCGACTTACCTGCTGCTTGTTGTTGGGGGTGTAGGGCAGCATGGTGGACACGTGGAACATGATTTCGTAGTCTTTATACGTGGTGTATAAGGAGTGCGTGCCGGTCGAGTCAGCTGCAAAGGGAAGACATGTGACTCATAAGGTTATAGAATTAACAGCTAAACATCGACACGAGTGAACAGACCGACAAGATATAATATAAAAAAGTGTCAAGCGATGATGAGCGGGTCCAAGCACCTCGCGCCATCGCCTGATTTTTGAGCATCTTAACATGCATTTAAAGGAAACGTACCAATTTCATTATGACATAATTATAGAATAGGTGGAGTTTTATGTTAAGACCACCAAAAAGCCACGGATGCTGGGGGAAAAGGCATCACACACTATGATTCTACTCAATGTGATGCCACTCAATATAATGTCACACAAAGTTATTAACCACTTTTTCATCATAAGTTTAAGGCGTCGTCACGGGCGACCCGTTTGCGATATGAAAAATCCCTCCGCAATTTTGCATCCTCAATATCTTGAGATCATTTAGGCCTGGTTTGGTGGCGATCGTAAAAATCCCCTAGGAGGAGTATATCAAAATCCATCGGGTGCATTTCACAAACAACCCAAAATAACTGACTTCCCGGTGAGTGGAGCACATGACATGCAATGTAAGAGTTGTTCGGCTCAACAAGGTCTAAACGTGTATGGGGTTTCTTGTGCATACGTGGAGGTGTGTATGAGCTCATAGATATATATACTGACTAGATGTCGCCTCTGACGCTGCTGTCCATAGGACCGATGCGTCAGCGAGGGCGCCATCTTGTGTCGGGGAAGCCGCGTCTACTCTGCATTAGTTAACATTGGCAGAGAACTAACAACGATTAAAATCACCTTAATCTGCTTA
>JAQQZS010000020.1:17707109-17718986 GCA_030068045.1 Platyallabes tihoni | reverse complement strand
TTTGATCTTATTGGTTTAGAAATTGATATTTCAATAAACAGTAAACGTGGCCGATTTCGTTATTATTTTGTTGACAAATGGGGCTTGAAAATTCGCTCACCCCCTTAAGTGGGGAATGACGGAAAAAGTTTGAGAACCACTGCCCTATGGCAAATATTACTCAAGTAAAAGTAAAAGTCTTACATGGACATGTCACTTGAGCAAAAGCAAAAAAAAAATAAAATAAAATAAAAAAAAAACTTTTTTTTAAAGAAGAAAAAAAAAAGTAGACATCTTCAAATTTACTTAAGTATGTAAAGTACGGCACTTACTTTATCCCTCTGTAGGGTTTTTCAGTAGGGTGAAACCTCAACCCTCGCACCTCACAGTTTGCATCAGATATTTTTTAGAGAATGTAGTGGAGTAAAAGTAAACAGTGTCCACTAATAAATATATTAAAGTAAAGCAAAGATGAAATATGAAATACGCACTTAAGTGCATTTAGGAGAAGTAAATGGGTCAGTGGTTAAGGCACTGGACTACAATTCGGAAGGTCCCAGGTTCAAATCCCATGCCCACCTTGAGGTAGGTCCTTAACTGTCAACTGCTCAGATGTATAATGAGATAAAAACCGAAGTCACTCTGGATAAGTCTGTCAAATGCCTAAATATAAATGAAAAAGTTTTAATTATTCTGTTTCCATATGGCGAGAAAAAAACAAACAAAAAAATTACAAATTACATTGGTTTACGGGAACCAGATTTCGAGATACAAACGCACGCCCGGAAATGGATCACATTCGTACACAGAGGGTCCGCTGTAGCTCCTTTGCACTAAAACCTAGACACGCTGAACCAGGACGTTTTCGGGATGCCTGATCCGGGTTTTATTTCAGCTGATATCATAAAATAATAAAATCTGGCTACGACGCGATAGTCGCCGGACTCACTCTTGGTGTCGAGTTGAGCACGGTACTTGCTGAACCCTTTGAGCCGCACCCGTTCCCCGAGCAGCTGCAGGAAGTCCTCGAGCGCAGGCCCGGCCGCCTCGTTGTTGTACATCTCCTCCTCGCTGCTCTGGCCGGCCAGACAGTACATCACCCCCACCTTCAGCTGGAAACTCAACTAGACAGAAACGAGAGACAGAAACGAGCACGAGAGCAGAGCAGCTCCATCATCATCATCGCTGTATCAGAGTGCTCATTAACGTTAATTAGAGAGAAGTGTGTGAGCGTGTGCGAGTGTGTGCGCGCGCAGGTTACCCCTTGCTCATCCAGCTTCATCAGCTGCTCCGTGACTTTCGGCGTGTTGAGCGCGAGGCGGAGGCAGTGGGCGTTTAGTTCGGGGACCAGGTACTCCAGGACCTCCTTCAGGGGTAAGCCGCGAGCCAGGCCATGCTTAGACGTGGAGGGAACGGCGTCCTCCAGGATGGAGCCGCGCAGAGTCGTGAGCTGGAGGTGACGAGAGAGAAAAGGTTTTTTTTTTTTATTTCTCAGAAAATGCTGATCCTTAGGTAGAAGGTTTATATAATTTGTTGGACTGAATAGTGCACAAGTCTCATCATGACTCCTGTTTTCATACCGCGATACATTTCGGGAAGCCGCCGCCACAGCCATCTTTAGTGCTCAGACTGCTAGGTAGGTTGCCGTGTTGAGAGCTGCTTGTTGTTTTTGTTACATTTGCGACACGTCGGTTTGTTTTCCCTCTAGTAAAGAGACGGAGAAGGGAAAAGCTAAAGAAGAAAAAAAAAAAGCGACCCTACAGAGAGAAGTTAAAAGCCCGTGCCCAGCGGAGGTATTTGGAGAAACTTGTAGAGATCGATGCCATCGATCTGTACAGTATGACCTGGTAGCTGAGGAGAGGATGAAAGACCTCTCTCTCATACCCTGACATTTTAATTACCTGCTTTTTGTGCTTACACTCGAAGCTCATGAACAATTCTGCAGTGTCCGGGTACAAGTGTGCGTCTACAAAAACCGGTGAACTACGGGAGAAACATTTAACCTGAACGAAAGGTCAACATTATGATTGTTTTAGCGTCAGAGCCTGGGCAGCGTGTCGGGTGACGGGAGTGTCTGGGTGTAAACGCCACAGTGTTAAGTGTGCATTAATCAGGTCGTTTACGCACCACTGACAGGTCGGGTATGTGCATTGTGAAGCTAATAATGTAGCCTAAAGAACTGGACAGCTGCCAGAATGTCAAGGCTGTAAACAAAGGGAGACTGGAATGGTTTCGAGGAACGAGTTAACGTCTTCGCGTCACCTCTGCAACCTGCATTTTCTTTCAGGAGAGAAACCCTCGTCCCTTTTGTTATATCCGTTTCCAAAATAATCACACAACCTGCACTGAACCCTGGTGCTGATATGTTGTTTTCGGCCTGAGCGATCGATTTAAATATTTGTCCTTCGGTTCTCTGAAACGAACTTAAGAATCATCAGAGAGAGGACGCCTCGCACACACCAGCATGTACCCAGTAGTCGTATCATGTGAAATGAACTCTGCAAGCTCTGCTGATCAGATCAGGCAACAACTTCAAATAAACAATCTTGGACGCTGCTGGGTTTCTGTCTCGCAGACCAATGTGTGATTACTTTAATCCGGAAAGTTTTGTAGAAATAAAGAGGAGGACAAAAGAAATTCCTCCACAATGCCAGAGGATGTGATGGGGATTATTGGTCACGATGGTCCCTGTACTGCTACTCACCCTCAGTTCTACATCTAACATCTCTCCTTTCAATCTAGACTCGCTGTTCACGGTCATATTCTACTGTATCTACTGTATCTTTCATTACCTCAGTCCTGCACCATTCATGTGGTCACTTTTGGCACTAGTCTTTATTTAGCATTTATTTATGTTTTTGTTTGTTTTTAACCATGGGTCTTCTCCCACATGTGTACTATATTATTATTAGTTTTTTGTTGTTGTTCAATGTATGCAATTGTAAACACATACTTATTGGGTTACTATACTAGCTACTGGATGATTGAAATTTCCTTCAAAAAAGATATATATATATATATATCCAGCAATCAATCAAACACAGCTGTTGGTGCCAATACTTTTAGTATGTACGAGCGGCCACGTGTTTCCAAACCCAAAACAAGAGTCACATTCAGATTTGCATTTGGTTCGTGGGAGGAAAGGATGCAAAAATATAAAAAGATAAAATATAACAATTAAGAAACGTGTGAACGAATTTGAAAAAAAAAATTAAAATCTGAAACATTAAACCTTTAGAACATTATGAATTTAATTGGGGGATAAAAAAAAAATCATTAATCCACCTTTTTTTTTTTTTTTTTATCCTGACATGTGCCATTTCTAGCTCTGTCCACACATCCTGGCTCAGCTCGCATCATACATGAGTAAGACTGGCACCAAAAGCCAAAAAATAATAATAATTATAATAATGATAAGTACCTGTAATATAGCATTTCTTGCTTTGTGTCCTTAATGGTGACAAACGTTTAGGATTTATGGGTAATCTTCCACTAGAACAAGCGCCATCAGTAAGGTAACTAAAGGAACGATCCGATCACGTTGGAGCATGACGACTTGACTATTGAACAACTTCAGCTACTCAACCTGTGTGCATTATTGTCTTAATGATCATAAAACAGATGCAGAGATGCTCTCAGGCCGTTATATCCTTAACGCTATAAGGTTTAAAATGCTCACGGTAACATAAAAATGCTGGAAAATGTGTCTGAAAATAGCAGCACAGAAGAAAAAAGAAAAAAAAAAAAAAAAAGCCATCGCGCAGGGCCATGAGTCACGTCAGGATCAAAGCTATTAAGCTTCATCAGAGAGAGAATCTGAATCACAAGTAGCTTCTATATATATATATATATATATATATATATATATATATATATGAGACGGGAGCATGCGGCGTCTCCATCAGGATCCTGAGAGCTCTGCCTTGGTCCTTCTTTTAGTTTTGATTGCGAGGACCTGATCCAGATCATCTGTCCAGATCTCGGTGTGATTATGGGGGCAGTGGGCCAGTTATGGCACTAGCGTGATGCGCGCGGAGCTTTGGCAGTCGCTCCTGACAGCATTATATAAGCCAGAGGTGGGCGTCGGGCTGAATTCTCATCATCGCTGCTGCCTGCTGAAAAGCGGCTACACGTAAGCCGAGGAGTCGTAGTGTTTAAAAAAAATAAATAAATAAGAATAAATGAGAAAAAGTGTATGTTTGTGCTCTGTGTGGTTTGTTCCCATGTCCATATATAAAAATAGCCATTTGCGTCAATGAAAATGTTTCATACTGAGGGAAGGAAATCAGAAATATAATAAACTACTAAACAAACTGTACTAAAAATGTAGATTAAGCCGTAGATGCACACAATCAAGCAACACACACATCGGCATTTTGTTGCCATTTATTGCTTTAGAACCATTATTCATGGGTTTATTCGAGGATTTTTTTACATTTCTCCTTCCCTAGCTCTCAGCTAAACAGTGAGACATTCTATCGCCCCCTATTGTCCTGGAATGCCTATGGGAGCATTTCTAAAATACCCTACGTACGAACATTCGAGTTACAAACATTCGGCGTTACGAACATGTGTTCGTGCATGTTCAATGCGCCGGAGCTCCAGGATGTCCTATTCCGGCAAAGCCAACCACGCCTTTTCATTCAACCGCGTTAGCCACGTCGCTAACGTCTTTGAATAGAAAAGGCGCAGAAACTATGCTTTGAAGATGACATTTGCATAAGGGGGCGGGAACAATCCGCAGCATGGGGGCAATTTTTAAGCGCATAATACCGGAAGCAAGCGTAAAAGCAGCGGCTATGAAGCTGGTACTGCTAAGAAGCGCTAAGGAATAACGATCGAGACAGAAGTGGAAATAATTGAGAGGATGGAGCGAGGTGAAAAGATGGCAGACATCGCTTGTTCTTTTAATATGAATCGTTCGACCTTCGGCACGATTTTAAAGAACACATACTGTGTACAGCCAGTTGTGTTAGTATCCTACCCAATGTTGGTTGGACTGACGAACAAACTGGACTTGCGTACGAGTTCTCAGAAACGGAAGAGTTTGTATGTTGGGGAATAACTCTACAGCGGAACCTTGGCATACGAACCTACCTTACGGGTTTTCGCCTTAAGAATTAAATTTAGCAACAACAAAAAAAAAATGTATGTTCATCAGGATACAAAGCATTTTCTGACATACGAACGAACGAACCTAACAGGACTAAGTTGCGCGTACGTCCAGGAGCCGTTCAAAGTGTGTTTGTGTCAGTGGAAAGCCAAGCGAAGCAAGTTTACGAATTTCAGTAAGCAAAAGCCGTTTCAAAAGTCAACTCACGATAACAGGATCGCCTCTGGCATGCATTCAAAAGCTACGTGATCTTTTGTGCATTGTTTTGTAATATGGGTCATCATTTTTTGGGTGGCTAAAACAGAACGATTATCTGCATTTGCATTATTTCTTATAGCGCAATATGAACCTTCGCCTTAAGAACTCGCTTCCATACCGAATATAATTTGTATGCCGAGTTCGTTCTGCTGTATTTTAAATGAAACTGTGTACACAAAGACAATGCTGAATCTGTATTGATGGAGATACGGAGATATATAAAAGAGATGCTGCTCATGTGGTGAAAGATCTTCCCGAAACGCTGATCGTGTGAATAGGAAAAGTTTCAAATATGCTGGACTAGGCCAAAAAGATGATACAGATATGAACTTACGGGAAAAGAGAAGGAAAAAAAATATATTTTTTAAACTGTGTTTTGAGACTACTCACCTCACTGGTTCTAAAGATGACCCTGTAATTGTACTGCGGCCCGTGCTCCTTGTGATCGTCCAGCTTTTCCCGCCGAAGACTCACGGCGACCGGCCCGAGCGTCTCGTCCACTCCCAAATAGTTCCAGTGCTCTATGACAGGAGAAAATTTTTTTTTAAAAAACCAAACATGGCATCATCCCATAGCATTCCTTTACAATTTCACCAAACACTGCAATATTTCACTCTGAGCACAAGTTACTATTGATTGACCAGTGCAGGAATATGTCTGTGTCTGTGTGTGTGTGTGTGTGTGTGTGTGTGGGTGTGTGTGTGTGTGTGTGTAAGCAACTCCGGATATCGATTCCAGGACAGAAGTATGGGTTTTGATGACTCACTTTTCCCCTATTAGCCTGCTATAATCGATCGATACACCCGACATACTGATGCATAGTTTAAACAGTGACTTGCTATTCTGATCACATGACTTCGCTACGGTTACGTAATGGCCTTTTATCAGAGCAAACTGCAGGCTCGTTTTAGGCTTGCGTAACTCCCATAGACGGAAAAGATTACACAGTGCTATCGATGCCATTATATGAGAACGATTAAAAAAAAAAAAACAACAGGATGCTGCTAAATAGTTTGGCACCTTGATACCGACGACGGGGGTTCGTCTGCTCAAGAATTTATGATATAAACTGCACGCTTAAAGGTGCAGGTGCAAGGTGCAATTTCAAAACGCGTTTAAAGACCAGCAATATTCTAATAAGTTCATAGATGCTAACAAGAAAATCTGCAGTGTTGCCCGATTTGTTTCGGGCCCCTCATTAAATCCTTACGGGCCAGAAATTATCGTCACCCCACTGACTCGGATCTCCTCGGCTCTGGAAAAATTGCATACGTGTCCAAATTCACCCACTGGCCCGAGTACCCTAGCTGTAACATGGGCTTGAGGTGCATCTTAAAAAGTATACCTCACTAAGGTAGTTATGGTCTGACTAGTAAGACTGCACCAAGACTAAACATGCTCCAGTGCTGCAAACATGAACCTATGCCAAGTTGGTGCTATCGACCCCTTCATGCTAGTGTACCTTAAAACATTTTAGAGCTATTATTTGGCGGGAATAGCAGTTAGTAACTATTACCCCTAAAACCCAGACTCACCTCTCAAATAGAAGTACTTTCGGTAGTAATAGGAACCCAAGTCGACATGTTCCAAGATGTTGCTCTTCCCCCTCTCGTGGTGAACGCTCTTCCCATCTTTGGGAGCTTCCAGCACAGCCACACCCGCGTTGCTAAAATGCGTGTTGGGCGCCTCGCGTGACCCGTCCTCGTCCCTGGAGGAATTCACAGATCCACCACCGGTGCTGCTTTGCTTCGAAGGGCTGATGTTCCTCTCGCCTTCACCTCCTATCTCGTTACGGAAGCAGGGGCAGCTGAGGACCAGATCGTTAGTCTTGTCGTCGCCAGGGTCCAGCACTGGTCCATCCTTGGCATTGAGTTCTTCTTGGCTGCCGCAGGGGGATCCGTAGGCCCCACTCTGATTGGATGATAAAGAGGAGGAGGTGGAGGCCGAAGCGGCGGCGGCAGCAGAGGCTCCGGTGGTGGTGTTCTTCCTTTTGGAGGCGCTCTGTCGGTTTTGGACCGCTTCGTTGAGGTCAAACAGAACACTCTGCACATCGTAATGGGCAAAACCCTTCTGGCAGACCCAGGGCTTTGGTGGAGGGCCCGCGTCATCGGACTTCCCGTCTTCTGCGTCCGAACCCGCTCGGGAGGAATCGCCTTCCACCTTCACGCTTCGTAACTTGCGGAATATGGACTCACCCCCGGTTTCGGATTTGGAACGGCGTTTCAGGTGCTTTTCTCTTTCCTTGAGGCGACTCGCGGGACTTCCTCGTGGGGGTCCTAGGGGCCCGTCCGGCAGGTCGAGAGCTGTCTGCTTGTGCGCCACGGTAAGCAGTTCGCTTAGTTTCTCGGGAGCGGGGCTACGCTGGTCGGGGTCATCGGTCTGGTAGGCTTTAAGCATGTCGAAGAAGCTCTCTCCAGAGACGCCGTGCTTGTCGATGGAAGAGGTGCTGCCGTACTCACGGTGCATCGGTGTCCAGCCGGAAAACGACCAGCCCTCGTTGCCATCACCGTCCAGCTCGCTGATGGTGATATCGCTGTTGCTGCGCTGGCGGATGCGACGCATGCCCTTGCGCGGTGAGCCCAAGTAACCGTCTGGGGACAAGAAGCGGTTGTCTTTGCCTTTGCTATGGATTTTGTTCTTTAGCGTGTTCTGAATATTGCGCAGCATGGACGAATCCTGTGGACTGATCAGGTGACCGAGCTTGGCAGTGAGGTTGCTCTGGGAGCTCCCAGAAGTGGTGGATGGTGAGTCAGTCTCCACTGTAATGTGCCACACACCACCACCGCTACCACCACTACCACTTCCGCTTCCTCCACTGCCTCCTCCTCCACTGCCACTCCCACTGCTCCTGCCACTCCCACTTCCACTGCTACCACCACTTCCGCCGGTGCCACCACCACCACCATCCTTCCTCGGGGGCCAGTCTGCTACCCGTGCCCGGACTCCCATTTTGGGCACTCCGGGCGTTCCTCCGGACAGGTGGGTGCTCTCGCTACGTGGCGGAGGCGCCCCTCCGTTGGGCAAACGCAGGCGGCGAGTGTAAAACTCGTCTGAGGCGGGCACGGAGCCCCCCACAGAGCGCTCGGTCTGCGAACGCTTCAAGCTCGTCATGGTGAAGTCAACAGTCAAGAGTTCAGCACTGGAGCATGTTTGCAGAACACTCAGAATCTCTGGAGGTCACGCGCTGCCACTTAACTAGAAGGCCAGGGCCAAGTACGATGGCACGAGATGATGCAGAATAAAAGAAGCGGTGGTCTTTTTATTAAGGGGAATCAGGCCGCGTGGCAACACGGCAGCAAAGTGATCAGTGATCCTTCTCCATCAGTTCTGCGAGCGAAATCTATAAAAGAAAGAAAAGAGAAAAAAGATGGAGTGATGTACATCGCTGACAATCATCACCAGCAGGAAGACCACATCAGACCACATTAATGGATACTTTAAGCTTTACTGCACACACACACACTGTACCGCTTGCAATAACGCTGCGAGTAGCTTACACAGCAGAGCAGCTCCAAGAAGACAAACCCTAGAAGGAAAAAGGGCTAACTATTCTTTAATCACTCTCCTATGATAATTAACGATGCACTTAGAACCAGGAGCCGGTCACTGACGCACTAAACGTACTTGTACTTCCTGAAACGTTATGTTTAAACCTAACAGCTGCCTAAAGATTGGGACAAAATCCTTATTGCTCGTGTATATAAAAATTTTTTTTAAAAAGATTGAAATGTTCAGGAGGAACTTAATACGAAGTTAAATAAAAAAACCAGCCCCCTTACTTCAACACCGGTTCACAAACCTCACCCTCTAAAAATCACACTCCGTATTAATACGTGACGTTCTCAAAGTCAGACTCTAGGACACAGAGCTACTCGTTAAACGTGTACTTCAATCAGACACAGAACTGACCATTAACTATCTAAAACACAAGGTATAGCATTGCGTACAGCGTTTAAAGTTGTCCACGTTTTTACCGCTTGATGAATTGCTAGCGAACTCGTTTGTCTATTGCCTTGGTGTGTAGTTTCAACAAGCCAACTGGGAATACAATACAAAAAGCGGCGTATCGCCACCTGTGGTAACGGAGTCAGATATACTTTCGTATGTACGATTGTACGACAATTAAACGGCCTACAACCACCTAACGTTAGACTCAACTGTGCATATGAACGTATTGATTGATTTTGGGGACGCGCAAGAACTCGTGAAAGTCAGTAAAAATGGAGGAGCTTTCAAAGTTGACAGACAACATGGCTAAAAAGGTAAACATGAGACACCACTTTGTCATTCGGCTTACAGATCTTGGAGATGGAGTTCCCGCTCTGAGCGAGTAATTTTATTCAAGTTATTGACTCAGTGTAAAGAGAGACATCAAGGTGCATTATCACATTTATTTTTTTTTTTTAAATCACTGACTGCTCCCTTTCAACTACAGCAGCTCCAAAACATGGTGTCACTGCTAAAAAGAGTCTCCCCTAGGTGAAAAGGCTTGACGCTTCTTATCTCCCATTCCATGTTTAATTTTTCTGTAAATACGCATATACATTTATATTTTTATCAGATAGGTTTATGTCGTGGTTTTTTTTTTTGTTTGTTTTGCTTTTTTCTTTTTATTCAAATCTTTCATTTATTCGATCTTAACTGTCATTCAGATGAAACTTGGCCGACTTAGATTTCACATGAAAAAACAAACCTGAAAAAGTATATCATTCTAAAATGCAAAATTGTTGAGATATCGCAACATGAATTTGACAGGGTTACGGACACTACAGATTTTTTTTTTTTTTTTTTTTAAAGGTTTTTACCAAAACACTATTTAAGCAACAATTTTTATTCTTTTTTTTTTTTTTTTTTTTTTAAACAGGTCATAGTCTTCTAGACGTTTACACCAATTTTATTATCAATGCTCATAAATATGAATAATTTGCATTTTAAATGATTGTTTGAAGTGAGGCAGAATAACACTTTGGGGCTCATAGAAAGTCATTTCTTGAAAACGGCTGTAGTTTACAAATAGAAATATTTAGGGACGAGAGACTTGTCACTTGCATGTTGCAAAAACTTCAGAAGTAGCTTCTTTGGCCACACACACACACACACTTCTGTACCATATGTATAACATAAGCAACCCTTATGCACCGTGCCTCAACTGGATTCAGTCCATGTGACCAAAGTTGATGTTTCAAAAAGATTTTGTACCCGCCGTTTAGGATTGCGTGAAAGAAAATTAATAATTTCTTTTCCTTGACCATTCTTTACTAGTCATATTAACGTCCGAGTCCCTAGAAGGTCTCGAGCCCAACTGGCACCACCGTTACCGCACATCCAGAACCTTGGCTTGGTATCTCTTCCTGCGTGATATCCTCATGAAGGAGGCGTTTACAAATCTTCCACAGCTGAAGAAAGGCTCTTGAACTCTTCAGTGTGGTAATATTTAGTTAGTGATGCAACTCACTGCTGTATTTATCGCTCATGCTTGGACGTATAAACCAAATCAGGCAAAGGCTTTAATACGCAAATTAATTCTTAGGAAAAACTGGGAAAAAGAGCCTTTTGGGAAATTCTGATAAACTGACAAGCTGAGATCGTTCTAATTTTAAATCATCAATTATTAAACCTGCAGTAGTGTTTACAACGTGCTGTGCTTACACACACACACACACACACACACACAGTAAGAAATGCGGCATGAATGCACCATGAGAATCTCCCTCATGACACATTCAGGATAGGCTCCGAAATGTCAGTTTTCTTAGTTGCCTAGCAACCGTCCGCGGAGCGCTTGCCGCCGTGGCGTGCCGATGCTAGCAGGTTAACCTTAATGAGCGAGATGGAGAGAGGGGGAAAAAAAAAATCTAAAATAGAGATGGAGGAGGAGTGTAACGGAGTGACATGTGACATAACCGCAGTGTGACTTCATTTCCCTCCGGCGGAGCGGGACACGTGGCCCAGGCTCGACCCAGAGGATTCGATCGAGGAGAGAAAAAGACGAGTGGAGGGAGTGACTCTTCATTTCTCAGCAGGTTTCAGAACACCGGCGTTGTGTAACCGGCGTATGACATAAACGTGAGGTCGTGTTCCTGTCACTGAGTCTCCTGAAAGCAAAGGAGGGGGGAGAGAGAGACGGTGCAGACACACACACTTATGCAAACCCGACATGTTCCTCATTTAAGGGAGGGAGTGTGAAGTCATGGGAGTTTCCGTTCCTGGAAGTGAGCAATCGCCGCACCAGCCGCATACGCTCTCTCTCTCTCCCTCTGCTCTCGCGAGGTGACCTGGAGGTCGCGCTGCAGGTATCTCGCTCAGGATGAGCGCGGATTTAGACATTAGTCATCCGCGGCTGTCGAATCACAGCCCCCGAGCCTGACGGATCCACCCTTCCTTCCCCTCTTTCTATGGAATAAGATCACTGTCAAAAATATTAGTGCGCAAAAAAAAAAAAAAAAAAGATGTGTGTAATTCTGTCTTTTGTCTGAGTTGGATTCCAAAATCTACGGCCACGACAGCTTACAGATACGAGATTTTGT
>JAQQZS010000020.1:17447697-17461520 GCA_030068045.1 Platyallabes tihoni | reverse complement strand
AAACTCAATGACTGAGCGTTGTACTGTGGTTTGTTTACCTCTTTTATACTTCCTGGTTTGACGCCCGCCTTACTTCCAGGTCCTAGTGCCGGGCGCATATTGAGTGTGCATGACAGTTGCATGGTATAACTGAGGAATAATGATAATAATAATGCTTCAATTAACACCTAATACGCTTTACATCTATAATGTGTATATGTTATAGTTATATATATAATTATAGATTATAGCTGTACCTCTAATTATATACAGGCGGATCTCAATATATTAGAACACCATCGAAAAGTTGATTTAATATCAGTAATTCAGTTCAAAAAGTGAAACTCATATATTCTATAGATTCATTACAAACAGACTGATATATTTCAAGTGTTTATTACTTTTAATTTTAATGATTATGGTTTACAGCTAATGAAATCCAAAAATTCAATATATCAGAAAATTAGAATATTACTTAACCAATACCTATAACAAAACTCACTCAATACTCCGTCAGAGCTCCCTTTGCGTGAATTACTGCATGGAGACGATCAGTCTGTGGCACTGCTGAGGTGTTATGGAAGCCCAGGTTGCTCTAATAGCAGCTTCAGCTCTTCTATGTTGTTGGGTCTGGTGTCTCGTATCTTCCCCTGCACAATACTGCATAGATTATGAAGATATACCAGCTGTTATGGTAGGAAATTTACTATTGCAATATTACAAGTGCGATTATAATGCTGAATTAACTTAATTAGTTTAATTCAATTGTACCATTCCAATTGTATATCTCATGTGGTACCACCCAGAATACACCTTGTGTACCTTTGGGAAGTAAAATTTATCTGGTAATGGAAATACAGAGTGCGTTAAAATGATAATGGAAAGATTCACTTCATGTCTTTTTTTAGGTAGAGATGGCACAAAACGTGTAGGCTTGGTGGTAATACACCAGCAATAAGGAAAAGTACACCTTAGTACATAATCTAAACTAAATGGAACTGTGTTGAAAGGACAAACACTTTCTTTATATATATACAATTTGACAAAAACTCTCCCTAAAATGGTTCTACTTGCATAAAGAAAAATTAAAAAGGATTTGTTCTTCTAAATGGTCCTCCATGTAGAATCCTACCACAAAGACCCCTTGTTCTTCTTATAGGGATCCCTATGTAGAACCCTACCACAAAGACCCCTTGGAACCTTTATGTAGAACCCTACCTTAAAGACCTCTTGTTCTTCAATATAATCTTTATGTAGAACCATACGTTGGTATTCTTTATTTTATGGACCCATTATTCTTCTAAGGAACCTCTATGTGGATCCCTAGAATGAGGTATTTCTTTGAAGAACCGTACAAAAACCTTGTTATTCTAAGGGACCTTTATGTAGAAACCAACAACAAATTAAAATTCCCTAGAAAGAATTCCAGGCCAGAGTGTTGCATTCCGCATGAATTCCTTAAAGGTTTGGTCAGTCAGAAAAAAAAGAGGAAAAAAAAAACGTTTGTTTGTTCCTCTTCAGTGCTTTTATTTTAATCCTTTATTAGAGTAAAGTGCTTTATCCTAATCATGGTCTCAGCAGATCTGGAATATATTTCTGGAACACTTGCTTTGAGGCAGAGATACACCTTGGATTGGCACATCAGTATAACCATAACAGAGCACCCTTCACTACACAAACATAACCTGCCAGTTTTCCTGCAATGAGTTCTACCTCCATCACAACCCTGACGCTTTCTGAAGACGCTAAGAACTCGAAGTTATACTTGCTGCCAGTTATTGAATCAAACATTGTACCTAATCACTCTGACTCACATCCAGCAGCATCACAATATTTTCATTATTTCATAAAAAATATTTTCATATTTTCGTTTTATTCCTTAGATAAATAATTCAAAAAGAACTGCTTATGAAATAATAAAAGGAGTGTGGGTAGAAAGTGAATAATGTCACAAAGACATAATATAACAAATTCAGTACTAGTCTGTTATGGCTTAAACAGGAAGTGCATTATAAATGCATTTTCAAAATTAGATATGCACTTAAAGGTTTCCTGCTGAACACGGCGAGGGTTAATTAGTCTTTGGGGATTTGGCTGTAATTGGTGAGTAATTGCAGAAAAAATGATTTATGAGCATGTTTTCTGTAACAAGCTGAAAATAATGTGGGCTGAACAGATGGCCAAGAAAAACACTTTCAACTGTGATTTAAAAAAATAAATAAATAAAAACAAATGCGCGAATGATTAGGAATGGCCTTAATATCTCTCGCACATTATTGATTGGATTCACCAGAGCGTCTCTGGATTCTGGATTCTGATTGGTCAGAACTTTTGTCGAATCATATTTGATAACAGCAGATCAGAGAGTAGTTTAACTAGTACAGGTTTGTATTAGTTCTATAGTTACTATAGTAACACCTTATATACCAAAGGATTTTTGTTTTTTTAGTTTTTTGTAACTTTTTTGTTATTACTAAAAAAAAATTATTTTTTTAAGTTCTTTTGTCTGCAGCAGACCATACAATTCGCACACAACTTGGCACAGGTTTTTACACCGGCTGCCCTTCCTGATTTTATCTGGGCTGGAGACCAGCACTGCATCCAGTAGCTGGGTAGTATGGGGTATGGCCACCCACTAGTGGCGGGGCTCGAACCCAGATCCTCAGATGCCCAATTCACCAACCTAGAGCCTTAGCCATCATCACATGCGCCACCACTCACACTTTTTCCCCCCATTGCCATTATATATATATATATATATATATATATATATATATGTATATATATCTATAGGCTCAGGATTGTGCAGTATAGAGTGGCATATCCTTTTTTTTCAGTACAACCTACACAATATGATGAACTGACTGTTATTTCATTTTAACTAAACAAAAAATTAAAAAATGGGTCACATAGGCAAAGAAATAGCACATATACATATGTTATGTCTTTTTATGGTTGTTACAATAAGAGCTTTTGGTGAGGTTGGCATTTTTTGTGATATCATTTCCACATTCTGGTAGCAGCAAAATTGTATTGGATTAAAATGTTTAAAAAAATGATAAAAAAATTTTTTTTTTTACATTTGGGTTTATTTAACATACCGAAATGCACAGTTTGGTGTCTGAAGCCTCCCTGTCGATACACACCAGCAGGACTTCTATACTGTATCAGGAGGGTTATTTGTATGTTAGTTTGTTTGTTTGTGTTTTTTATAACCGCTCATAGACTAAATCCGGCACAGAGCTGTGACGCTTGAATTTTAAGGGTTAAGGTTTCCTGTTAAGCTGCTATTTTTGTCCTGTTAACTTGAGAGCTGGTGAGGGAACAACTCTCTATAGCTGCTATAGCGTAAGCGAGAACAGGAACTAACTTGTTTCAAGGATGTTCTACAATATTAAAAGTAACTATAAATGGATAAAATTTATGATTTAGCATTCTTTAATTAAAAAAATGTGTAATAGTTGGCAAACTGCAGTAGTGTAAAAAAAATAACCTGCTTATTCATAATTTATTTATTTTAATCATTAAATTACGACTGTGCTACATTCTCATTAAAGTTAACTACCAGTTCTGGTTATAAAGTTGTAAACAAAATGTTACATCTCCCTTTAAGCTCAGTTTTACTCGTTGCTCATTTTATTTAGCAACACAGCGAAACAACCTCGTTACTAAATGAGAACTCGATCTGTCCGAGCGAAAAAAACAAATGGAATCCATGAATGCCGGAGACGGTAATGTTTCCCTTTCCGAACAGCATATTGCAAATGTCTATCGCATTTGTTTCCGTCGGCGGTGCCGAGCGCTGTAATCTAATAGATGCGTTCGGGCTTCCTTCCTGAAACTGCCACATTTACATGATTAGCATTTGCACTCTGCACACAAACAGTGGCATAATTGTGTTCAAAATAACAAAGGAAAAAAATGTTAATCCCCGGTGAGGACCTTGTTTTGTTTGGATTGAGGATTTTGATATGCTAATGAAAGCTAATGCGTTTCACATGCTTATTTATCTGATCCTTTGTTTGTTAGTCTTACAGTTAAAGATGATTATCGGTGAAAGTAAACCTACATGGACATGTTGATCACTGATTAAAATCTTTACCTTTTTAAAAATAAGATTGTCATACAGTATCCTCATCTGTAACTAACATCTTATCTGTATACCCTAGAGAGAGTGGCCGTGTATTAATACTGTAGATGCAGACGCGGTTACTTGTGGAGCGACTAACATTTTCAATACTTTAACAATGACAAGTTTTTATGTTCTTAGTCAATGCTAATCAGGGTTGCCAGAGTGGCTTTTTGTTTTTACATCGAATTGGGATTGCTTTGTCACATGGGCTTTTTCCACGAGTCCACAAGTAGCAGGATTGTTGGTGAGTTTCACCATCATCGTATCTGTCAGTACCTGCAGTAGTTTTAAATCTAATAATCAGATTGTATTACTAATAACAACTCAGACATCCATCATGTTTGCTGTTCTTTTACACTGTACTGTACATGCTGCAGAATCATAATGCAGAAGAAAAATACATCAAAAAGCCTTTATATCAAGTTGAATCAGACGTCTTCTGAGTGTCCTTTCAGAGAGCTTTGCGTTATGGTTTGGTCTGCTCCGGTCATCATTTAAGCATGTTGTGATTGCTCGGTCTGTTACGACGGATGTTTGCTCAGTCACTTCTTGGTCATATCGGGTCTGGTTTCTAAGCAGTGGCGTAAAAATGGCCTCCTGACAATAACAATAACAATGAGTCAATTTTATAGACGCTATACAGAGGTCACAGCTGTTAATCTCTCCTCTATCACATGGAGGTTATAATTCATAGAGGGTTAGAAATAAGCCTGCACGCTGGAGACTGTTGACAAATGTTGACACGGTTTCCTGTTTACATGGACGTTCTAACATCAACCCTTAAAGTGGTAATGATACCTCTAGCTACTACTCACATTATAGTACTGTAGCACATTGTTCACTGTAGCATACAGTATATGGAGTCGACCAAAACATGGTATCGGTACTAAAAAAGTGTCTCACCTATGGGTGAAAAAGTGAATTTTCAGATATGATCATGTAACACAATTTTTCATAATACAGTATTTAATGCTTCTTATCTTCTGATCCATGCTTCATTTTTTGTAAACATGCATACACATTTATATTTTTATCAGATAAAAGGAAACACATATTCTAAATACAATTTCATGCCCTTTTATGTTTTAGAATCCGGAACTTTTTTGAATTCAAATCTTTCAACGATCTTAACTGTCATTCAGAAACCATAATTTAAGCAACAATTTTTACAGGTCATATGCTTCTAGAAGCTTACACCAATTTTAGTATAAATACTCATAAAGAAATATGAATAATTTGCATTTTAAATGATTATTGTATAAAATGAGACAGTATAACGCTGAAATCTTTTTTTTCGGGGACATATAAAATGATCTCTTCAAAACGGCTGAAGTTAGCAACTTGAAATTTTTTTGTCACGTCCATGTTGCATAAATAAGTATCTTCTTAGGCCACATACATTTTCATTATTATAGTATAATATAAAAAAGATAATAAAATCAGCACTAATACTGTGTTTTGTCCAAAGTCCAAACTGAAGCCCTTTTTCTTATGAGTTTCACTAAAAGGTGCTTTTCCTATGGCTGCACATCTGTTTAATCCCATTCCTGTGTGTGTGTGTGTGTGTGTGTGTGTGTGTGTGTGTGTGTGTGTGTATCTGCGCTTTCAATGAAGGTGATTGTGACATATTTTTGGATAATAAACAGTAGCTATGATTAATAATGCGTGAGAGAAATGTGGTGTTTCCAGGTCAGTGTTTGAAAACATTAATCCATCTTTTGGCTGTTTCCTAATAATGGGTTTCTATAGAGCTGAAAATAGATCTGAAAACGATCGTGTTGTTTTTCTGTACTTTGTACAGCGGATAACGCTTATGACGAGGCGAGTGTGTGTGTGAGGAATTCGGTGTTACTTGGTTCATGGTTTTAGTGCATTAAGCCACGGTATGCTTAAGTATTTGTCTCCTGCTTTTATTAATACATCCTCTGTAGGCTTTTAACCAAACAGGTGTTTTCCTGCTTGTTTGACTTTACCTTAACGTTCCCCCTGTCTGTGATCGGGATTGTGTATGTGTCGATCATGAAACAAGATGTCTTGTGTTTCGTCTGGTTCTTTTAACATACTCTATAAACATACAGTATATCCATTCATGCCTAAACAATCTATAATTAAGAATTAGGATAATAACTGAAATAGAAATAAAGTTCTACATAAAGAATGATGGAGGACTGAAGGATTTATTCAGGGGAGAATGGGGTCTCTTGTCACATTTTTTTTTTTACCTGTGATAGGCACATTTGTCTTTTTACTACACAAATATATATATATATATATTTAAGGATTATTTTGTGTATTTCTAATTATATTTATCTACTGTATATATTCAATAAAATTTTATTTGTATAGCACTTTTAACAATTATCATTGTCGCAAAGCAGCATTACACAATCAAAAGAATTATACAGTGGAACTTTAGATTGCAAGTAACTCAGCCTGCCAGGGTTTCGCCAATTTTTTTGCAAAGGGCGAGATCTATCAGGGCCACCGTAGAGATCTTGTGTCTGTCCAGCCAGTTTCGTGTGATGCTGTGACAAAATCTGGCTGGACAGACACAAGATCTCGACCCATTGCAAAAAAAATTGGCGAAACTCTGGCAGGCCGAGTTGCTCGCAATCTAAAGACAGTCTTGTGCTGGACCGTGTAGTCCGATACAATAGAAGAGCTTCTGTAGTTCGAAGTGCTGAAAGGGTTAATGCTGGTTGTGATAGAAAGGTTCGTGTTTTGGTGGCAATAGGAGGACGTACTATATAATATTAGCCAGATGAGCATAATGTTATAGGCTGATTGGTGTGTACAGTACATTGCAACAGAAAAAATGTCACAATATGTATCTGCATTGGAAGGGAAAAGAGATGGGTGAAACCAACAGGTTACACTTAATGCTTTCTATTTATGGCCCATTATTTGTGTGTGTGTGTTTTCCTTTTTTTTGTAGAAAGAGTGTGTATGTAAGTCAAAGAGAGAGAGAGAGAGAGAGAGAGAGAGAGAGCTGGCCGAGGTTATCAGTGCATAGAACAGTGTGTATGTGTGTGTGAGAGAGAGTACTGAACATTTCAATATTCAATTCACAGCGAGTACCAGAATATAAAGTATTAGACTCACTCCGTCTGCTCCCGGCCCTCCATTCCCCAGACATCCCCTGAAATGGTACACAGTAACCCTCAGTCCTGTAATATGTATCATGTGGTCTCCTTCATCATCAGCAGAGGAGACTCAGGAGTTTGTTATGGCCTCAAGCAAAAATCTGCAGGGGTGTGGGGAGGGGGGGGGGGTCTATCCAACCAGCATTCATCACGATTACCACCAAATCTGTTTTGTTTTATTTTTTTTGCACATGCTGAAATTTTGAAAGAGTGATGCATACGACACAAACCCAGGCGGAGAGTAGAGGAAGTAAATTCCAAGTGCCTGCTCCAGAAAATATATCGCACACACACACACACACACGCACACACACACACACACACACACACACACACACACTGATCCAGGCTGTAAAAATCACCATGGGGATTCAAAAACACATCTAAAGCAACAGAGAGATATACATCATAACATTAAACATCACTTGTTTTGGTTGGAAAATGTCATGTTTTTTAGAAATATAATTCGTTCTTCACTGCACATTCTGTTTTTCTTTTACAAATTTTATCAAACCAGTACACAAAAAGAAAAAAATAGGAGTGAAGTGAAATTTAAATTGTATGATATTGTAAACACCTTCATGTATCAAATAAGAAAAAAAAAATCATCTCATCCCCAGTTTATAAACCTGTATATATGGACAATCATGTACACACGAGGTTAGTTCCAATTAAAGCGAGACTTTTGATTGTACAGAATAATAGAACGCAGTTGCGAGAGTACAAACTCCGGAGCCGTGATCGGACTGCCTGTCTGATTCACGTCTGAGACACCGGCCTCCCAGGAACTCCTTTAATGTTTACCCAAACATGTGGAAATGTCGTGGAGTGAGGTCAGGACTGTACGGGGGACGTGGCGATATCTCCCAACTGAGTTCCTGTAAATGTCCGAGTGGTGCTGGTGAACGATTGTGTGTACAGACGGATGCATGTCTTCTGCAAGATTTCCAAGAATCAGGTGTTCTACTTGCCGAACGTTCGCAGGAACGACTGCAGTATTCTCCTCGGCCAGGATCGCACTTCTTTAAAAAGATTGCGTCGCTCAGTTGTTTTACTGCGGCTATGAGTCTCATCACCGCACCGTGCTTGAAGTCTTCTGTACATCTCAATCATTTTACGCCAGAAATTTCATCACAAGTCCGAGTTTGACTCGAGCGCCTCCCGTATTTTACCTTTTTCTTCGAGTAAAACACTTTTAGAGAACAATTTCCACATACACCTTAAACATAATAATACCGTGTGAGGTGGTTTTTCAAATTGCTTTATTTTTATTCCCAGTTTCTTTTCTAAAGATATGATTTTAAGCCAAAAAAAGGTTATGCAGTTACAGTGTTAACAGTGTGATCTAATTTAAAAACATGGATGGATTGGCACCTCACCCAGGGTGTACCCCGCCTCGTACCCTAAGTCTCCTGGGACAGGCTCCAGTCCCTCCGCGACCCTGAATACAGGATAAAGCGAGATAGACGATGAGTGAGTGGGTAACTTTATCAGTTAAGTCTAATGTTCTTAACCTGGTGATTTACTGCATCTTAACATTGCTGTAATCTTCTTTATTATTCTGGCCGTGTGCAGCCTGTGTGCTGAAGCGAAGCAGAACTGATCATGGTTTATTCTCGTACATGTCTCAGCGCTCCAACTCAAATATATTCTGTTAGAAGTCCTTCTACAGGAGTTTTTTTTTTTTTTTTTTTAAGCACACACACTTACACTCGTATGAACCTGCATAACAATTTAGTAGCCCGGGGCTTTTTTCACTATGACTCATCTTTTGCTCTGGCTTTTTTTTTTTTTTTCCTCTCTGTCTTTTCAGAAACCATAGTATAACACTCATAGAAAATATAATAAGTATATTTTTTTAAAATTATGTATACAGCGCTTTTCTCATACTCAGACTGGGCTTTCTAATTCAATTCTCGACGAGAGGAAAACAGCAGATGTAATAATGTCGTGTTTTTTTGTCTGTGGTTAAAACAAGACAAAAAGGGGCAGAGGAAGAGATAATGGTCTTCGTGTTTTCAGGTGGCCTCCCCTGAGAGAGAGAGAGGAGAGAATGTCAGGCGATGTCAGTGTGACACATAATGGCACTACAGACTCTCTCCAGTTACAGGTGGACGATAATGGAGAGAGATGAAAGCTCCAGGAAGAAAAAGGAGAAAAATAAATAAATAAATAAATAAAAATAATAACAATACGGTTAGGGCAAGCAGGGTGCAGCGTATCAGAGTAATAACGTGGTTATGTACAGTAGAAGGCAGACTGAGGTGATCTCATGTTAGGACATAATTATTATTATTATTATAGTCATTTCTGTCTTTCTGTTCTAACCAGAAAGATTTGCATATTCATATTCCTAATTAAGTCAGGCGATGTTTAATCTTCGTTAATCAACACGTCGCTCTAATTTCACCTCGCTCGTCCAGAATACTAACAACAGCGCTGCTCTCGATTCGTCTCTACCTAAAGATGGCGATGAAGCTGGTGATCGAGAACTTGAATCAGGATCACATCAGGATCGCGCTAAGATAATAAAATAGTATCTCAATACATCAGGGACGGTTGGTTCTGTAAACGCCTCGTTCATTGTTTTTTTTGTTGTTTTTTTATCCCTCCCAGGCAATGCCGCCGTGCTGTGGTGCGCCTGCTGCACCAACGTCTTCAAGACAGTCACCGGACGCTTCATTAAGAACCTGGCCTGCTCGGGGATCTGCGCCAGCCTGGTGTGCGTGCCGTTCGACGTGCTCCTGAACGCCAGCCCGCGCTGCTGCCTCTGGATCCACACGCCGATGCTCTGTCGAACCATCAAGTTTCTGCACAGACTCTTCTGTTCGGTCACCGTGCTCAGCTTCGCCGCCATCGCTCTGGACAGGTGAGATCGCCCGCGCTCTCATCTCCTGCTCGGGGTTGTGATTTCATAACACACAAACCTCAAGGTAGCTTTCTTTCCTTAAATGAATTATTTATAGGGATTGTTTTTTCCCTATGAGTAGAAGCAGAAAAATTACTCTTACTTCGGTCTTATATGTGAATGTCAAGATGAATTCTTAAAATAAATAAATAAATAAGTGTGTTAGTGGTCAGTATATACGGTATTAATGGTCAGTTTTTTAGAGAATTGCTAAATCTCTACAAGTCTACTCATTAAAAATACAATGATTTAAAAAAATATGTATATAATGCATTATAATTATTATAATGCAATGCAATAACTTTGGAAACATTTCAAAGTCACAATATGAACAAAAACAGTCTAATATCTCCAACAGATACTTTAGCTATTTTGCTAATTATGTCAAGACGTATAGAGAGGTGGACGCAAGAGCATGCTTAATTATTATTAAGGCAAATTTCCAACAAGATATCATTAAAGAGAAAGAAAGAAATGAAGCACACACACCTCTATACTACATCCAGTATAGAGCCTGGTTACTGTAGGTAAGGTTACTGTAGTAGTGTCAATAATCAATAATAAAAAGTATTTCTTTTCTAATTACTCAAAATTTTTTTTTAAAGAATCATGAATATCCATTGGTATAAAAAAAAAAGTGGTGGACAAAGTAAAGAAATCCTATACTTCAGTAAAAGTAGAGATACTCTGGGTAAAATATTACTCAAGTAAAAGTAGAAGTCCTCACTTTACATTTGCACTTGAGTAAAAGTCCAAAAAGTATTTACCTTTAAGTGTACTTAGGAATAAAAATTAGCCTTTAAATGCTAGAAAAAAGCTCCCTTTCTCTCTCTCTCTTTTGAGCCAAGTAGCGGTCATGATGCAACTGTAGACAAGTTTTGGTCCTTACATGTTATTACTGTCTTGTTCATTGTCCTTTCCTTGCAGGTACTACTCTGTGCTGTATCCACTAGAGAGGAAAATATCAGATGCCAAATCCAGAGACTTGATCATATACGTCTGGGTTCATGCTCTCATCGCTAGCATCCCTGTGTTCGCCATCAGTAACGTCACTGATGTCTACGCCACCTCCACCTGCTCCGAAGGCTACTCTCTAGGTCAGCTGGTTTACATGGTGCTCTACAACATGACCACTGTGATCCTACCCCTGGTGGCCGTGTTTGTAGCCATGGCACTGATCCGCCGGGCGCTGAGCACCAGCCAGAAGAAAAAGGTGATCATCGCGGCACTGCGGACACCGCAAAGCAGCGTCTCGATTCCGTATGTGTCTCAGCGCGAGGCTGAGCTTCATGCCACGTTGCTCGCGATCGTGCTGGTCTTCGTGCTCTGTAGTTCGCCGTACATCGTGTTGTTGGCCTACCGGGCTCTTCCGATCACCGGCCAGCCCTTGCAGTGGCTGAATCTAACCGCCATCTGGCTCCCGAAAGTGTCTCTACTTACCAACCCACTGTTTTTAGTGATGGTGAACCGGTCGGCACGGCGCCGCCTGTTGGACGCACTGGCGCACGTTCAGCGTCGCTACAGCCGGAGGAACAACTCGATTGGCATTGGAACAGCATCGGAGCCTGGAGCGCTCGGTGGGGAAGCGCTCGCCCGCTCAGGCAGCCAGCTGCTTGAAATGTTCAACATCGGCCAGCGTCAGATCTTCAGGCCGAATGAAGAAGAAGATGAAGTGGAGGTGAACGAAATTGCAGCGGTAGCCAATTTCCAGCCCATACCCGAGCAAGCGGCCGCAGCCTCGGTAGGATTAGCGGGAGAAGGAGGAAAGGAGGAGGGTTTAGCTGTGCCAAAACACTCCCCTGTTCAATACTGTGCATATTCATCCTCGCAGGTGGCTCCTGCAACACCCACCGACCTTGAAGATGCCTCGCAGTTCGGGTTCGGCCCGTTCGAGCTGCCTCCTCAGTGGCTTCCCGAAGCTAGAAACAGCAAGAAAAGACTTCTGCCTCCACTGGGTAACACGCCCGAGGAGCTGATCCAGACCAAACAGTCCAGAGTACGACCTGAGAGGCGCATCAGCAGGAACAACAAGGTCAGCACCTTCCCCACTGTGGACCCCTGAGACCCTCATCGAGCAGCACCGTGAACAAATCCATACGAAATTTTAAATAATAAAGAAAACTCTTCTTTTTTTTTCTTTTTTTTTTAAACAAAATGCCATTGTTTACCAGCAGGAGAGAAATCTTTTCATTGTGTTGTATTACGTAGCTAGATGTTAGCTAATCTCTGGCTCCGGAAAACGGTTAAGGGAAAGAGTTTAACAGAATTGAGAGAACTGTATGAAATGCAACAAACTGGATTTAGAAATAAAATGACATACAAAAAGATTATACTGAATAAAAGACAAACGTTTGGAATGTGTAAAGTTAGAGTACGCAATTGTTAATTCAAAACATGTTTTTGTAATATTTAGCATCTCGCAGTTTTCAATAAAAAATCTATGCAGAGGTGAAACCCTGGTCTCTGACCTCCTACACTTCAGACTCTGTAAGTACATGAAAAACAGACGATGTGAACCACTGACTCTCAGCCAATCAGGACAAATTTAATATTAAAACTCAGTCAATACATAAAACTCTGCCTCCTGCATTAGCGTTAGGGTTTTCTAGCATAAATGCTGTTTCAGTGCAACAACTTTAGAGTAAAAATATGCAGCGGTGGGGTTTATTAAAATTTTTTATTTCAAAACAGCTAGCTTTATCGGATTTTTGCAAAAACTGAACCTTAAATCTCAATAACCAAACCAATTAGCAGTCAGGCAACCACAAGGTTTTATACTTATACTTACTTATTTTATTAGCATCATGTAGTGTTAGCATGTGTTTTATTCTGGCTATGCTTCCCAGATGATTATGTGCAGTATTATACCCCTATCTCACCTATACGGTTTGACTCGCGGTGAGATGCGGAGTTAGGCACCGTGAGTCGCCGCGATTGCCCGCCGACGTTCCGCTGCCGTTCCGCGAAGTTCTATAAGGACCGTAAGCTTCCGCGAGGACCGGCAAAAAAATTAAACACGTTTAATTTTTCGTGCAGAAAGATGAAAACGTACTCACAGCGCCAAAAACTTGCGGTGAATCATGATGAACTGTACTTATGGCCACCGCGCGAGACCGCGCAAGTGAGATAGGGGTATTATACAGTAGTTGTTCCGAGGAACATTGCGATAAAATGTCTGGTGAATGAAGATGTAAATGGATTTAAAGAAGACTCCAAGCTCAGTACGATGAACACAAATGAGAGTAAAACATCTGAACGGGGAAATTGTTTTAAAGAAGGCGGTATGTCCGTGAATGATGATCCCAGCGAAGGTGGCTCAGAGCCTCCTGCAGCCGTTCCTGTGAACATTCAGCGCCAGATCCTTGAAAATTCACAGATATAGTGGGTATAGAAAAATATCACCCACATCTTTAAAATAATCACAATTTGTTGCTTCAGATTGAAATGAAGACAAACACAGTGTGTTGTATCCAGCTGTACAGTATTTACTCAGTACAACTTTTAACAACCATGTAAAAAATTTTAAACCTGTACATGTAAGACAGCAGTCATTCCCAATCTGTTAGTGTGTGTGAAAGTCGTCCTACAAGCCCGCCCCCGATAACCTGCCCCCCCCCCCCCCTCTGTTATTCCTGCTGTTATACCCCTATTGCACCTATGC
>JAQQZS010000020.1:17392099-17405154 GCA_030068045.1 Platyallabes tihoni | reverse complement strand
GTTCATCACGTCGAACAGGACCGAATATAAACGTGTGCATTCTCATAAAAGAACGTTTGAACGATCCGAACCTGAACATTACCGGATTGAGGAACCTCAATAATCCTGGTATTTTTAGTGCGAGTACAATATCAGCGCTTTGTCCTGGCCTCTTTTGGACTCCGAGCTGGCAGGTCTACACTCGCTGGTCCTGTATATTACCGACATTGGAATGTTCTTTCATCATTTCGTCCTCCTTTATGCCTGAGTACCAGAGCAATACACGGCCCCCTTCGTCTTTTCCCCCTCGCGGCCCCCCTCGTATATTGTAAAGACCTGAAGATTTCCAAGAGCATGAAGTGGCCTCAAATCCACCAGCTTTCCTCAGGAGAGCTTTGGAAAGCTTTTTGGGCTTAAACTTATTGTTTCCAGCTCCGAGAGAACGGATTAGCCTGGAAAACACGCATGGAGCTCTTCCCGAATGATTTTAGGCTCAACCAGTGTTGTATACAGGTGGTAGGTTTGGGTTTGGAAATTTCCCTAAAGCCTCCTAGTTACTGCTTTGACGCTTTTGTAACTCGCAGTGCGGAAGACGTTTTTTATTGGTTAATAATGAACACCTGCAGAATCGCCATATCTGCTGGCGAAGCAGGGTGTTTACGATCAGCCACGCCCAATCAGCGCTTACCGGAGTTACGGTCTGGCTTGTTTAACACAGGATACGGCTGTGAGCAGTAATGCGGAATTCTCCATTCTGATTGGTCAACTCTGAATATAGCGTAGCTGCAAGTCAGGTTCATAGTAGTGCTGCACAGTTTAATCGCATAACGTTCGAAATCGCAATACGGACCTGTTATTGTTTATAGTTGTTATAAAATATATATGTATATATATATCTGAAGGATTAGGGCTGTGTGGTTGAATCAGTTGTGCTGTTTAATGGATATTTTATTGGTTGATTCGATTCATTGACAATTTACCAATAGGTAATTTTTTTTTTTAAACATTAAAATATGTTCTTAAAGAAATATACCACAGCTTCTGCAGAAATTATAAACTGCGTCCATCCTCCACAGAATACTTTTGTTTTGTAAGAAAAAAAAATAAATTCTTCTTCTTTGGAGTTTATGATCGATTGGTGCAATAACCAGTCGCTGATTACAACTGATTACCTCTGATTACCTCAACTCATTACCTCATTACCACAGTATTGGATTGTGTCATGTTGTTTGTCGTGTTGTGGCTCTTGTTTGCACATTTGCACATGCAGTTTATGTTGTCTTTTTGTATGGTATTAAATTTTTTTGTAAATATATAGTGTTAATCGGTTTTGTCTCAGCTAATTAGGTGGCTTAGTTTTGTTAATTTATGTTGTACTGAATTGTATATGGGTAAAAGCCGACTTGACTTGAATAACGCCACCTAGTGGACTGGAGTACGGAACAGAAGATTGGTTGGAATGTAAACGTATAGTTGCAAAGCGACGATGATCGGGCCCAAGCACCTTCACTATTGCCACCCTGGTGCTCCAGAAAGACAGTGGGCCCATGCATGCACAATACCATTGTGACTATATAATTATATATGACTAAGGAAGCTATAAGCCACTTTTCTTTGAGTTTAAGGCCTCGCCACGGCTGAATCGTTTAGGATATCAAAAATGTTCTCAATGTTTTGATCAGTATATCAAATTCCATTGGGTGCATTTTTGCAAACAACCTCAAATAACTGACTTCCTATTGAGTAGAGCCCATGACATGCATTGTGAAAGTTGTTCAGCTCAATAAGATCAAAAAATGTACCGGGATTTACATGGATACGTGCAAGTGTGTATGAACTATGCAGCTAAATCTCCTGTGAAGGGTACGCCCTACCACGCCCTAATGGCAGCAGATGCCAACCTGTCTGCTGATTTTCATAAACTTTTGCACATTTTCAGACCCCCAGAAGAGTCCCAGATGCTGAGGGGGAAAAAAGAGGAACAAGAGGGCCCTTCGCACACTTTGACGACATAGGGCTGATGTCATAGTGCTTGGGCCCTAATTAAAAAAACGATCAACAACACAAGTTACGCTTTGTTTCGGTGTTTATCCAAAAAATAGTTTTTAAAACCTGTATGTATAAAAGTATATATACTTTATATATAATATGTATATTAAAAGTATAGCTGCTTGAGACAAATTGGACAATAAACATGAGTGCTGTTCAATTGAATTGAAAATCACGATGCCAAAAAAACAAATCGAATCCAATCAGCAGTCTACCCATGATCCTCAGCTCTACTGGTGAAATATTTACCTCAAACTCAAGACCGGCTTTTCACTCTCGTGTGTGCATGTGTGCAGAGCATTTTTCTTTAATACTCACATATTCTTTTTTCCTTCTTCTAAACTGTATCATCCTGACTTTGAGCGGAGGCCGGGACTCTGTGTGAACTCGACTACTTTATTTGTTTACTCGCCCTTTACCCGTTTACTCGCATGTTTGAATACGTAATGTTTAAAAGTACATTTCAAAGTATATGACCTTATCCTGTAATCACCTCAGATCTCTTATGTATATATACACACCCGGTAAAAGCAGGAGTAACAGGACACCAGCCTGGATGGTTTTAGTGTTTGATTTACGGTGAGTCTGCTTTGTGAACCCCGTGTGCATTTGGCAGGGGGAAATACAACGGGAAATTTAAGCATTTTAAGGAGTTTGTGTGTGTGGTTGCTCTTGGGTTTTCATCTTGCTTTCTTGGCTTGCCGTACGTGAGATCTATTCCACACTTCAGCTCCATATGTGCGGTGAGTGTTGGCTGTTACTCGGCTCCAGCTGAGTCGTCTGACTCGACGCTTTCCAGCGCGCTACACCCAGGATTTTTGGACGCTTACGCTGCACGTCTGCCAGTACGAACTGCTAACATAATAGGAAAACTCTGGCATTTTAAAATCTAATCAGTATCTACAGCATGTGTGACTACCACGGACAAGAATTTCGAAAGTTCCTGTACAGACTCCAAACTCGCCAATAATAGAATTCATAGGGAAATTGTTAGATTCTGTTTATTAAAAAACAGTTTGTTTAATCCAGGCGTTATGAAGCGCAAAACAGTGCTTAAAATATGAACAAATAGAAATATATTTGCTGTTAAACCATGCATTGGCATATTTACCCAGCAATGTCATGACCGAGTTTGTTTACGTATTCTAGGTGTGTTACTGGAGGATACCAGTAGGAGGATACCATCTCAGGATGGTTTACTGTTGGCAGAGAGCTTATGTGGAGAGCTTATGATTTGCTCACCTTTTCTTCTTCGGACAAGCTTTTGATTCCCCAAACAATCGGAAAGGGGATTCATCAGTGACCATGACTTTAACCCAGTCCTCAGCAGACAAGCATCCTAAGACCTTTCATGTGTGGGGTCGCTTCTCAGCCAAGGGAGTGGGCTCACTCATAATTTTTCCTAAGAACACAGCGACGAATAAAGAACCGTACAACAGTACTACGGTCTAACATCCATCGAGAGCAACTTCTCCCAACCATCCAAGAACAGTTTGGTGAAAAACGATGCTTTTTGCATCATGATGGAGCTCCTTGAGTACAATAAGGAAAAAGTGAAACTAAGTGACTCTGGGAATCAAACATCAAAATTTTAGGTTCATGGCCAGGAAACTCTCCAGACCAACATCCCCTTGAGAACTTGTGGCGGGGGGACAAACAAAACCCTAGAAATTCTGACAAACTCTGGCATCGAGTGGCTCTTGGCTCCTGGCCACAGATACCTGTAGCACTGTCTGGGTCGAACGTCCGATCTCTTGACGGCTTTCCTGTTGTTCCGCTCGGGAACGGTTCTGTCCCGGGACTGTTGTCTTCTCGATCCATTTCTGCTTTATAAATCTCTCCCCATTCGAATAGATAGAAGCCCGGTCTTGTATTACTGGAAGCGATACCCTGGGAGTGGTGCCAAGATGGCCGCCAAGTGGATAAACTTAACTAGAAGCCCCTTGATACTGTTTGCTCAGTTTGGATGAAGGAAAGTTTTACACTCCATCACTCAGATGGGAGTAGCTCACAATCGCGATTGTAATGCAACACCGCTGGGTCCGTTTTAAACTCCATCAGATGTTTCTGAAACGTATCTGAGCTATCTCGGGGCTGCTGATCGTACAGGTTATGAGTTCAGTGCCTGGTTTATCACTCTGCAGCTCATTGTTGGGAGATCTGAGGAAGACACTTCATTTTTATCTGCTCAGTTCAAACGGAAGTCAGTTTGGTGGTGATACCAGGAAAAGATAACATTACCCTTAATCACTCGCTCTGCAGTGCCACAGGTCAGCCACTTTCAGTGGAAAATGCTGATGTGCTAGGGACACGACAAGCGACACGTGAAGACTGCGTCAAGATTAATGTTGTGGAAATGAAAAAGGAAGGAGACTGGCAACCCTACCCATCTTGGTTGCTTCTCTAATTCCCTCCTTAGACTACTTTTGGTGGAATCGCCTCCTTTACGCAGAGTCGTTCACTCATATGATGAAAATACTTCACTTGCCAAGGAAAATTTCTTGTGAAGTTCCAGTTCTTAAGGTGAAAAAATTCTTAAGGCGGGGCGTTTGTAGGCCGAGGTACCACTGAAACTAATTTTAAGGGTGTTACAGCATATTCCGTTTGTATCTGTAAAAACTTTGCAATAATTTTCCAATCTGTAGTAGGTCCATGCATATTCAGTCTAATCGAGCTTTGGTAAATCGGTTTGATTCATCAAAATGATGGGTCAGTTTTCCATTCATGCTTTTTTTTATTTTAAATGTTAAACCGTCTAAAATGGACAAATTCCTTAAAATGCAACTCATACCACAGTTTTGCTTGCAACTTATTCAAAGGCCTTGAAAAGTACTCCTGTTTTGTGAAAATGTTGCTGCTGCTGCTTCTTTTGAGTTTATGTACAGTTGGTGCAACACCGCCACCTACTGGACTGGAGCTGAAAATCATCAGGGGAAAATATAATCGCTTTGTATGAGAAATGCCATAAACAACCACCAACACATTTTACATAGTGTTTTAGCGTTTAAAAAATTTAACGATTGCAATTTAGTTATTTGTCACAGGTACCTTCTAGCACAGTAAAATTAGTCTTTTTTTTTCACTTATCCTGGGAAGGAAGCTGGGGTCAGAGCGCAGGGTCAGTCAGGATACAGCGCCACTCTGGAGCAGATAAGGTTATGGGTTCTTGTTTAAGGGTTCAACTATGGCCAACTTTAAATGTTTGAGCACCTGACCTTCTAATCGGTAACACACAACCGTAACTGTTTGTGAGATTCGAGCCCACGCCTCTATGGGAAGCCGCGACCTGAACGTAGTGCCTGAGGCTGCTAGTACTTTTTAATGCTTTGAAACCAATAAGAAATCCAGCTGCTTGTGACAAATCAGATAATAAACATCAGCTCAAATCGAAAAAAATGTAAATCAGCGAATGATTCCTAGCGCTAATATTGATCACGCACTGCAGTAACATAGAGCATCTATCAATCTTTTTTTTTCTAATGCTATATTCAGGCGTTCATGCTCTTAAGTCGTTTAACACGACTGTAATCACTTGGGTCCGCTTTGATTTCGGCAATGCTAAAGTCATTAAAAAAGAAAAAAAAACACCCTATGAAATCTTAGACTTCTTTGTGGTTTGTGGACATGACCAACACTTTGTCCAAGATGACGGAACACCTCCCGGACCTGACCACCAGATAAATGAAATTGTATGTACAGGAGTTCTGCTGTCATTCAGGTCTGTGTTGTTGCTGTTGTCAATCCAAGCCTATTGATCACGTCTCGTTTCCGCAGTGGTGGACACCAACGATCGTTTCCTGAGGAGGATCACGGTCGGCCAGGCGAACACGGAGAAGGGCCACAGCAGGCAGGTAGGTGCTCGCACCGTGACTCCACTCTGTTCCCGTGAAACGTCTCGGACTGGGCGCGGTGCGTACTGTACAGCAGGGTCGCTCTGTCTCACTCTTGTGTTCTCTCAGACTTTTCTCTTTCTCTCTGCCTCTTGGCAGCGTTTCAGCGAGTGTCAGTAATAACGGCCCCTAAGCCAGAGCCCGAAAATAAACAGTGTGCGCCTCAATGGGAACCAGGCTGAGTGGAAGCAAATGTTTAAAATGGATGGAAAAAAAAAGGGGGCTGCGGTTTGCTTGCAAACACTTGTCTCTGGCCAAGCACATGGACGAAATGGACGGGCTTGAACCTGACCTCCTAATTTGGTAACCTGAAGACGTTTGAATCCAAACAAAGAGTGTTTAAGGGTCGTGAAAACAAACCGATTAATACTGTACCTAATCGTAACTTCCGTTGAACTTTGATAGCTGTTCATTCCCGGAGTCGTCGTTAAGGTGGTCCTGAGACGTCCTCTCTCTCGCTCCGTCTCTCTCTCTCTCTCTCTCTCTCTCTCTCTCTCTTTCCATCAGCTGCTTTCACGAGTCCGATGTTTATTGGAGATGAGCTGCATCAGACAAGTCTAAACTGTTTACTGCGTCCGATAAAGAGGACTAGACCTGGCAAGCTGCTTGTGGATGTCGTGCGTCCTGCATTTCCAAAACATACACAGAGTCACTGTTCCATCCTCCGAGCACTTAAGTGAACTTTTTTAATCAGTTTCCATATTTTAATATTTTTATTTAACGAGTTAACACCAGAACACACGTCTCAGAGCTGCCCCAAAGTGTACGTGCGTCTTTATTCTCCAGCTGAAATACCTTTGAGATAATGCGTTATTTCACATCTCAAACTCCCTCTGTTTCTGTTTCACTCCTCGCCCGAACGCACCGCTTCAGTGTCTGTCATTTTTTTTAATCGTAATGAAATCTTTGTTCCGTTCTATTCTTTCTTTTAGTTTTAGGTAAAAACTTGAATTTGAGCTACTGCTGAGCCACGCCCCTCACGGAACAGCAGAGCTAGGGATCAAGGGGTGGGGCTCTACTTGTATGAGGTCACAATAGGGGAAACATCTAATTGGCTGGTTAAAACCCCTGTAAATACATGAAGGAAAAAGCAAGAAATGTTTTATTTTTTTTTACATTTTTTGTACACGCACAGGAGAACCATGAGAATGTCTAAATGTGACTAAAAGGTGATTAAATAAAATAATAAAAATTTTAATGCATTTATGAGCACCATGAGCATTCATCGAGTGGAACGCCTGAATGTGTAAATCGACGGATATCTTGTTACCAACTTGCAAAGGAGACGCATTTGTCTGTGTGAACTGTACACACAATCGTTCACCAACACCACTTACACATTACAGGAACTCAGCTGGGAGTTATTGCCACGTCCCCCATACAGTCCTGACCTCGCTCTAAGACCTTTCCACATGTTTGTGTAAACATGTAAAGGAGTTCCCTGGGAGGCCAGTGTAAATCAGACAGGCAGTCTGACCATGGGTCCGACATACTGAGAACTTTCTACCTTGATGGTGTCCAAGCCCTAGTGAAACACTGGGATAAGTGCATTAGTGTAGCAGGGGATTATATAGAGAAATAATGGGAGTTTTTGTTATTCTGCACAACCAAAAGTCCCGCCTTCACTTGAACATCCCTTGGACGTAAAATGATGCAGTTTTGGACGCGTTATAAGTTATGGACATTGTCTCATTTCACTTTAGTCTTTATTACTTAATAACATTGCATCGTATTGTATAAAACTGAAACTTGTGTGTGTTCTATCTCTCTCTCTCTCTCGCAGACTCAGTTTGATATCGCGGTGGCGAGTGAGATCATGGCGATCCTGGCTCTGACTGACGGTCTGGCTGATATGAAGAGTCGTCTGGGACGCATGGTGGTGGGGAGCAGCAGGAGTGGGCAGCCAGTAACAGCTGATGATCTCGTATGTGGAGTGTGTGTGTGTGTGTGTCGGGTGTGTGTGTTTGATTATTCTCGCTCTTGTTACTGTAGAGCGTTTTGACGCGTCTTTGTCTTTGGGTTCTCCCCCGCCGTAGGGTGTAACCGGAGCTCTGGCTGTGCTGATGAAAGATGCCATCAAACCCACCCTGATGCAGACGCTCGAGGTTTGACTCGACTCCCCACACATGGTTACACACACACACACACACACACACACACACACACACACACACACACATATGCATGAGTGACCTGTAAAGGTGCAGTTTTAACAGAAAACCTGATAGTCTCAATGGTGCTGAAATTATATATGAGCAACGGGAATACACAGCGCACTCACACACACGTGCACATTTGGACGCACATCTGGCTTTTGTCTTACAGCTGTGTGTACAACTGTGACTCTCCATCCATATCCAATAGGAGAACTGGAATGTTATTGTTTTTTTGTTTTTTTTTTAATCCTAAACGACCTGAGCTGCTCCTGAAGCAAGAATTCATTAGAATTTTGATTAAATCTGAGTCACATCACTTGCTGCATGCTTACTGCATAAATGATGATGTAATGACCTTGCATCTGGAGGAATATTCGCTGTAATGTTCCTATGAGATTCACGCAGAACACTTAGAGGAAAACAATCAGCGATTGATTTATCAACTTATTGATCGATTCGTCACTTACTGTATGTACCAAGACCTTGTAGCGAGCTGTTGCTATAGAAACGAACACATTAATAAACTGCTCGGCCAAAAAAATAAATGAAAAAAAAGTCATACACTCTTAATCTTTCATTGCGCCGCCTTTTGCTCGGATTACGGCACGTATTTATTCGCCGTGGCATTGTTTCGATACGCTTACAGTATGCAATGTCGCAACATTTTTAAAATTTCCATCCAGAGTCGTGTTAATTTCTCTCCAAGATCTTATTTGCATCGATGACGTCAGAGTCGACCCGCTTTCTGTAAAGCCTTCAACAGCACATCACAAAGATTCTCGGTGGAGTTGAGATCTGGACGCTGGACCCCGTGGTGGCCAATCCATGTGTGAAAATGTTGTCTCGTTGCTCCCTGAACCACTCTTTCACAATTTGAGCTCGATGAATCCTCATTCGCGTCATCATCTTGGAACATGGCCGTTCCATCAGGGAATAAGAAAAACATCTGGTGATTCAGTACATTCAGATGGTCAGCTGACTTCATTTTATTGCCACATAACGTTGCTGAGTCTAGACCTGGACACTAGTGATAAGTCGTTCATGAACGATTCGTTATTTTTGAACGAGTCTTTAACGTGACTCAGATGAACGAGTCGTCTCGGAGAGTGATTCGTTCATTTTCTACTGGGCGCGTCTGCGCAAATCATCGCAAAATCTCCGTAGGTTATGTACAGGAAACAGAAATGAGTAGTTACTTTTAAGTCATTTTGGTCCGAGTCGTTCATTCTTTTGTCACGTGGCTCCCATAGACGCTAAGCGGTGCAGTAGATTCAAAACAACGAACGACTCGGACCAGAAGATATAAGAGGTGAACTGCTCATTCTGTTTATTATAATATGTCCTTAGCTGCATTGTATTATATATTAATTACTGGAACTATAGACAAAATTTGTGTATGTAGACATGTTGGGGGTCTGTGTATTGAAAATGTAACATTTTAAAGAACTAAATGACTCAAAAAAAGATTCATTCATTCAAGAACCGAGTCAGTAAAAGTGATTGAAGTTTCCCATCACTACATGACACTGCCCACCTATAGACTTGTACAGTGGACACTACTGTATGCGTGATTGCTCCATCACTCCGGGACACGGTAAATCTGGACTTATCAGACCACATGACTTTTTTTCCCCCCCCCCAATCCTCCACAGTCCACATTTTTTATGCTCCCTTGCAAACTGAAGCCATTTGTCCTGATTAGTCTGACTGACGAGTGGTTTTCTTAAAGGCTACACAGCTGTTTAGTCCCAGTCCCCCGAGTTCTCTTCGCGTTGCTGAGAATTGTCTCCTTCGCTCTCCTTAGTCGTTGTCTTTGCCTGATGCAGGACAATCATTTGACCCTCCTGAAACAGCGTAACATGGTTTGTGTAAGAAATGAAACTGCGTCAGTTTGGGTTAAATAACTTGTTCCGGCTAAACCGCATTAATCACTGCACTTTATCCAGTGGACAGATCTTAATTATGTGCTTCGTTAAATCCAGGCAGATTATAAAGCTGTGATGTGGAGCTGCACTACTGTGAGTGCTGCTGTTTTAGAAAACTAATCAACCCCTTCTTCTAACTAATCAGAATCCAACAGTGTGTATGTGTGTGTGTGTGTGTATGTGTGTCTTCAGAAAGGAAATCCTTCAGTCCTGGTGTGTGGATTCTTTCCTGCCTGGAATCATATCAGGATGAACCAGGCAGCAAAGGATCATGGGACTCCTTTTTTTTTTTTTTTTTTTTTTGGGCATGTATGTGATGGAAGACGTGATGGCACTTGTGTTTTCCCAGATGGATCCATGTGTGTGTGTGTGTGTGTGTGTGTGTGTGTGTGTGACAGAGCTGAAAGATAAGTGTAAGGATGTGTGTGTATACTGTGACTTTTTATTATTTTTTTGTTTTGTTTTAACACAGTGAACAGCGATAGCATCTGCTCGTCTTCATCTTCCTGTTTTCTCTGACCGCACGCTCTGGTCTCTTCTCCTCACACACCGTCAGAGGCGGCCTGACTTTGTTTCCTGTATGACATGCTGTGTGTTTTTACTTCCTGTGTTCTCTACCAGAAGGTCATTTTAATAGAGATGGAAAGAGTGTCGCTGTCTTTCCGCCCAGTCGCGTCTTTTAACCCGAGCGTTCCACGTCCCTGAACATTTCACACGTTATCGAGCCGTGTTACGGCGCGGTCTTCGCGGGAGAAGCGGCCATGTGACCCGCGCTCTTTCCTTTTTCCCCCTCTAAAATACTACATGGGAAAGTGGTGTCCTTGTGCTGACCTCTGGAATTTTTGTCAGACTCAGCTTTGTCTTGAATAAAACAATTATAAATATTAGAATCATGCCAAATAATGCTGTAACTGGCAACCCAAGGCAAAAAAACAATTAGATATATAATTTTAAAACGCCCCTAAATCCTGACACTCTCACGCTCCTCACCTTAAACTCATTATACAGTTCTTTTATGAACACGCAAATCAAATGTCTCATCATGTTTGGTTTATATGGAAAAGTACCTTTGAAGGAATCTGTGATCTAGAACAGGTTTTATGAGGGTAAATATCACAAATAACAAATAAGTCTGGATGTAGAATTTATTTTAATTAACTTTTCGAAACGACAAATACATAATTTTTTTAACATAATCTTGTCACGGCAACATTTTTTCGTATTCCGTCATTAAAAAAATGTTTTAGGCTGAGCTGTGAGTCACGAATGCACCGCTGTCTTCACTTCTTCATCAGCTTTCAGGCGACCAAACTGATGAAAGTCTGATGGAGCGCAAGATCAGGACTATAGTGAGGGCGCTTTAACATGTCGACAACGTGTGAGATCACGATGTCCTCGGATATCAGTCCTCTGAACTTTAGTCTTCGGCTCTTCAATAAGCGTCTCGCTGTAACGAGCGCTGTCGATCGTCGAACCTTTTTCCTGATGACGTTCCAATACTTCTGGCCCCCGAGAATCTCCGAAAACTAAGCGTTGATGAATTTTCCAGCTGATGGTCAACTAAGGATTGAGGAAGTTTCCGTTCCGGACTCTGCCGTTTACTCTCAGGCTCGTAGTGATGAATCTGTGTCTCGTCACCAGTAATGATGCTCTTTAAGAAACTTTCACCTTCATTAGTGTAAGCGCTTCTGTTTATGCTCTTCGGCACCAGGTACACCCTCAGACCACAAAAAAAATTTTACATCCCTGCACGCTGTTCTTCTTTTGCGCAAATTACAAGTGATGCATCTATTTTTCCAAAATAGCAGTTACAAATCCATCAGTGCACAGCAGTGACCAGGCAGACAGGAGCCTTAAACGTAAAGCGTTTACCCCATTACCTGTCCTACACTGTTTAGTGAAAACAACAACAAAAAAAAAAAAATCATCTAATTACTTGGGGGATATAGAAATTGAAGATGTTATCGGTCCTGCACGCCCCGCCCTTATTTGAAACTGGATTTTTCTTTAATGAAGTAAATTTGACCTACCCTGACTTTTTTGAAACAGGATTTTTAAATATATATATATATATATATATATAGAAATTAGAAAAACCCTAATCCGACATGCCCTGCCTTTTGTCATATCCATTTTAAAAAATCTAATTAAATTATAAAAGCCACAATCCTAGATGCCCCAATTAGGGTTACTGTATTTTTAAAATATTTTTTCCTTGATTTTTCTTTGGATCATGTAAATTGAATCTACTTCCAATTCCCACTTCCCCACGCTTTGTACAAATTTGATAGTATTGTAAGTATATACACTAAAACATTTTGCCAGCGTTGATGACCTTCTCCTAATCTCGTGTAAATTTGTTTTGTTCAGATTTTTTTAAACGATGAAATAATGCTCACATGTCACTTCTTCAGCAGTGTTTGTCCTAGCAGAAGTTCTTCAAAAATCAGAAACATGACCAGTCTGAGCACTCATTGTATTTTTTATTTTTTTATTATTATTAAAGCTGAAGAAAAAAAAAAAAGAGGTTTATTATGTTCCAGTTTGTTTGCGTCTCCATGCTGGTTGGAGGAGGACGTCTCCCCAGTTCTCTGGCTGAGTTTCTGTCCTCTCCCTTACGCTCTACCCGTCCGCTCGCTGTTCCATCCGCCTGTCCTCTCTTTGTCCTTCCTGTCCTCTCTTCATGCGGCGTGCTCCCTGTGAACCCGCTGCTTTGTGGAAGTGAACTCTGAACCTCGGGGATCTTGGTTCAGATCCCAGATGTTCGGTCTGCGCCAGGCTGAGAGGATGGAGTCAAGTTTTCCATGTTCTGAGGCTCTACAGCTGGACGACTGAGCAGCACCGATGCTCACTTTGAAGTATTAAAGGACAAACAATGGCCCTCGGAATGGCTTCTGTGTTAATCTTCATAATTAACGCCACATCTGTAACATCATCCAAGATGTATTAGATAATAAAATTCTGCTGTCCAATTTGACCCACAAAGCCGTTGTACAAGCTGATGTTTTTTAAAAAAAAATGTATTTGACACTAAACACGTGACACATTTTTAAATA
>JAQQZS010000020.1:17350756-17367168 GCA_030068045.1 Platyallabes tihoni | reverse complement strand
TGAGAGAAGAGGATGCAGAGGATAGGGTTAGATGGAGGCAGATGATTCGCTGTGGCGACCCCTGAAAGGGAACAGCGACCCCTGGAAGGGAACAACAACGACAAAGAAGAAGCTTTTTTGCTCTAGCAAGTAAACACGGCTAACAATTTTTATATGAGGTCACATTAGGGAGGGAAATCTGATTTACAAATACAAAAAGCTAACAAGGATATTTTTCCCCCTCATCCCCATCACTTTAGACCTATCTGAATGTCTGAACGTCTAAACATGGCTAGAAATTGATTTTTCATTATGGGTGCCCTTTAAATCAAAGTCATTTAAAATTTTGGCTAAATCTGGACATTTAAGACATTTATATCATGATTCATCACGGTATACAGTGGTGCTGAATGCATTCGAGCTGTCTCGGGTGTCTGTGTGTAATACTGAAATCAATGGTAATCATTGACCGGTTGTATGTGTCTGACCTTTTTTTTGTCTTGTTGGAACAACTTCAGCTCTTCTGCTCGATAAAGGACACAACGTTAAAAGGTTGTCGACTTGCCGGGCTTCTCTTATGTCAGACCTGTTCGGGTCAATAATACGTTGTACATGTTTTTTTGTTTGTTTGTTTGTTTGTTTGTTTGTTTATTTCAGTTAATTTGTCTGAGTTACTGAAGGACGTTAATAGTGAAGACTGGAATGCGAGGTTGTGTGGGTGTTACAGTGTGGCCAGAATCTGGCGGAATCTTTATATTCACAACACATCCTGAAAATATGCAGATTTTTTTATTTGATTTTATTCATCTTTCTCTCTAAAATGTATTTATGCTCTTTTGTAAACTTTGATTCTCTGGTTGTGGTGTACACTGAGGAACATGAACAACCTGCATCAGGTGCACATGAGCAAATCTGTTCGAGTTCATTATAAATCGGATTTTAATGAAAGAATTGCAAATGTATCCTGTGATTAAATTGCAATTTTAGGATTTATTTACACCGATATTAGACACATGATATTAATCACCAGTAGCACTTTTGCACTGAATCCTGGGAAAGACTTCACCTCTTATGTATGTATGTAACATTGTCATTTCACACCATCATTATATATCGTGTCATTCCTTAACCTTTTTATTTGATGAGCTTTTTCATGCTTTTGTTGTACACTGGATTTGGCATTGATAGGAAAAGAGCTACAGGTTAGAAAGTTTCCTAAGTTTGGTTTTAACCCCTAAAATTTAGTTCCACATCATATCCTCAGATGTGTTCGCTCGTTTCAGCGTTGCAGTAATTATAGTAAAAGATCATCGATCGTGGGCCTCCGAGTGGCGCAGTGGTAAAGCGCTCGCCAAATCATCCGGAGAACGCTGGTTCGGTTCCCAGGTTATGCTGTAACCTCTCACAGCCAGAGACCTCGAGAGAGCTAAATTGGCCGAGCTCTGTCAGGGGGGAGGGATGAGAGGTATTAGTGCTCCCACATTAATCACACGGCTCTACGCCATTCGGGGCGTCTGCGAGCTCGCGCATGCCGAGGGAGTGGATAGTGCTGTCCTCCGAGTGTGTTACGCCACTCCCAACGGTGCGTGAGCGAGCAGTTCGAAAAGAAGAGGTCGACCGGTGTCACGTGGTTCGGAGGAAACGTGTGACAGTCCCCAGCCCTCCTGGCTGAGTGGTAGTAAGTAGCCTTAATGTGGGAGCCCCCCCTAGTGACGGGAAGGAATTGGACACGACTAAATTGTGGAGAAAATCGGGGAAAAAGAATTGGACAGGACTAAATAAATTTTTTTTTTTAATTTTTAAAAAGATCATCGATCTAACTCCAACAAGATTAGAAATCACCAGTTTAAATCACCATTGTTTGTAGTACGGCAAAAAAACATTGGGGAGTGGAGAAAGAAGAGACTCGCGGCTAACTCTCTATGGCAATAGTGAGAACAGGAAGGAACTTATTTTGCAAACAGACATTTTGTTCAAATTAATCCCTCTGGTTTAGGGGTAATAAAAGTGCTATACCAAGGTGATAAACTACAGCGGTACCTCGGCATACGAATTTAATTCGTCTCGGAGGCGAGTGGATGTTCGTATTGTGAAACGCATTTCCCCACAGGAAATAATGTAAATGCAGATAATCCGTTCCAGCTGCTCAAACATATTATAAATATAACCAATTTCCAACACCATAATCATATTTTTGCATATAAAAACAATGAAAACATTTAGAAAAGACATGTAAATGAAGTAAAATATGGAATAAATAGAGATTAAACCTCACTTAACCTTAATTCATGATTCCTCTTGGAACCAACTGCTTTAAAAACCAAACTGAAAGCGGCTCCCTTTTCTTCCTGCTACCGTCCTTGATCACATTATTGGGAGCCGTGGTGCTACATCTTCACTAAATCTTACACAAAATGGAAAAAAAAATAAAAAATTGGTTTCTTCATATGCCGAGACAAAGTTCGTATGCCGAGGAACCGCTGTACATTGTAGTAGCAGTGACTCATCACACCACCCCATGTGCTGGAGGTGTGTGTGTGAGTGTATGTGGGGATCACTGAGAGAAATCTGAGTGATCTTGTTCAACACTAAATCTTCTCTTGATGTTCTGATCCGTGTCCCACAGATGAGCACCATGCCAGGCCTTCCGACGCGGCCCTGTTTCTACGACATCGACCTTGATCCCGTAACCGAGGAGATCTCGGGTCTGTTTTAATCATCCACATGACCCATACACACACCCGCGCTCTCAACAGGTACGAAATACACCTTAAACATCATTTAAAGTGCTCTAGGTTAACTTCACTCATTTTAATTTAATGTCACTTTTTCTGTTTCTTCTCTTGTAGGTTGATGGTGATGGAGTGAGAAAACTGAGGCAGGCAACCCGTTCCTGCCTTTATAATGAACAGATGACCAACGGATATTTCAAATACATCTGATCATCGCCTGTAGCTTATTCATGCATTATTTACATGTTTGCAAAGACAAGCAGAACTCTAGGTTTTTTTTGTTTTTGTTTGTTCTTAACGAATTTCATTCATGTTTAGGTTTCAGACTTCACTGCAGTTTGCTTTTACAGTATTTTTACTTTCTTTTAACCGTTCTATTTTTCTCAAAAAATAAGTTGCTGTTCCAGAAGGGTTTAAATCAGACAAAGAAAACAACTAAGGAGTCTTATTGACCTTGCTTGTGACCATATGTGGCAAAAAAAAATAATAAAGTCAGCTGACGACTTGAATGTACTAAATGACCAGCTTATCACATCTTTTAACATTCCTCCCCGATGGCACGGCCATATTCCAGCAGTCCAATTCAGAACATTTAAATTACACCAAAAAAATAAATAAATAAAACATTCCTGTCTGAATTTAATCTGAACTGGTTTTGGATGGTTATGATATATGGTTTGTTTTCCTGCTAACACTATTGTCGATACACAACTGCTGTCATTACCTTTGCTGCTGCCATGACATGCTTTTGTATGTCTTATGAAAATAAATACAGAATAATCTGTTAGCTTTGTTTTTGGGTCGTGTTTAAAGCTTGATGTTTGGCACTTGTGCCGTTAAAGACTAGTTCACAACTTTTGCTACAAATCACTATGATGTATCAGGAAGTGTTAGGGCTTGCCATGGCTCACACACACTCTCACGGTGATTAGCAATGAAATGCTAAGGTGAAATACAGTGGCGGTTCGGGAAGGCAAAGAAAAACTTGAAATTTGGTATAGTAAGACTACAAAAAATGGATTGGCACCCTGTCCAGGGTGTACCCCGCCTTGTGCCCGAAAGTCTCCTGAGATAGGCTCCAGGCCCCCCGCGACCCTGATCAAGGACAAAGCGGTATAGAAGATGAATGAATGAATGAATGAAGACTACAAAAAATATCTGAAATTGTGCTGTAAGGAGGTATGAATCCCTATGGAGAGAGCTTTGATAACTAAAGACGTGCTATAGAGGGAGTTTATATACACGGCTCTGCGGAAAAAAATAAGCGAGCACCGCAAAATAATCAGTTTCTCATGTTTTTTTTTTCCCTTACATGTGTTGGGGAGATGAATCATTTTGTTTAATTTTTTGTGAAACGAATTACCTTCGCTTACAACTGATTCACTTAAAACTCTAAAACTAGCTATCACAAGACATGATGTCGCCACTGTGCCTACGACCGACAGAACGCAGGATAGGTCTACGGGGAAACGTCCAGTGGAACATGTTTCCCGCGCCAACAGGCCGCGGATCACTACAGGTCACCCGGATACACCTTAATTAACCATGATCTTATTGTGCGATCACTTGTAGCTTGTAAATTCATAGCAATCTGACCCAAACATTGTGAAAGTGGGAACTCGGCTTAATTCTTACTCATTACAGTTTTTTACAATCGCTATGACAGTTTTTTCAAAACATTTAACAAGTTTCCTAAACAAATAAACAAAATGCGTGCATTTACTAAACCCAACAAAACAAAAATGTCGAAAGGCTTCAAATATAAGGGCAGACTTGACATATAAAATAATGTTTCTGTAATTTCTGTTGATGATAGTGTTTTTTTGTCAATGTGTTATGATTGACTAAATGTTCCTGTTGGAAGAGAACATGTGTTACTGTTTTGAATAATTATTTGATTTTAAAACATGTTTGCAGTGTTTTGCTAGACATAGTGTACTGTGGTAGTTTATTATTGTATTTTGAAAATTAGTTTTGGGGTTTAGTTTACAGTGTGTGATTTTGAGCATGAAATTAACCGTTTTGCCAATTGTGTGTTTTAGGTGGGGTGGTGTGTTAAGAGTTTAGGAAACTTGTTAAATGTTTTGAAAAAACTGTCATAGCGATTGTAAAAAACTGTAAATCAAGATTCTTTCAGAGGTAGAGCGGGGAACTCCACTTGATATTATTTTGCATCGTCATCATAGTCCCACAATAAGTTAAAACCAAGGCCGAGTAAAGCCATAAACGAGAGAGACTTTATATTTAAGACTTTACAATATTGCAATGAGACATAAATTCAGAAATGTATTCAGGAGATTTAAGATATAAACCCTAGAACCCTCGTCGCTGCTAATTTAATGCTAACATTGCTTGATTTAGAATATTTTAGAGAAATCAGATTTGCCTGTCTACTTTGTGTCACCACAGTATGTATAAAACGTCCAATCGAATTAAAATGAAGAGTTAAAGCATATAATGGGAAAATAAAATGGGGCCAAGAATGAGGCCCTGAGGCACAACACAGGTCATATATACAGAAAGAACTGAGTACAGAATCAGTTAAACAGCAGACAAGACTGCCCAAAATCTTAGCTTTAGCTAATTTTAGTTTTTACATACCGTTACATTATACTTTATTTCAATGTGTTTAGCAAACGACCCAAGAGGAACTTCATTCGCATACTGTGTTTTGCTATAATATATGTGTATAAAGACGTACGTCATGACCAGGCGATTGTTTTCACCCCAGACAAGAACATTCTATTCATATACACAATCCCGTTCTTTAAAAAGCTCTGATGTCTCTTTTTTATCGAAGGATAAAGCCTGCTGCCTCTTAAAACCCTACGCAGGACAGCAGGCTGCTTTTCACACCCTTTGAGTATTTACTCGCTCCCTCCGTCACTACAAGTCGGCTGTAATGCACTGACCGGCGGAGCAGTCCTGCACTGTCTTTTTGCTTCCGCAAGCACAAGACCCACATCCTGAGCTTCCTGCTGTGCTACTGGAGGGCCACGATTCATCAGCGTGAGGAGGCCAGACCAGGTGACTGGGGGTTTATTTCATTTCAGACACGTTATTCGACGTAAAAAAAATTATGTGGCTGTAGGAAGTTGTAGAAAGTGTCCATGTGTGTGTGCATTTGTGTTTCCTTGCTTTGCTTTGTATTTGGAGGGGTGGGGGGGCTACATTTTTTTTTACAGATTTCTTTTTGGGTAGGCTTGTGTTGCACTTTGGCATAGCAATGTGTTTCTGTGTGTGTGAGAGGTGTATAAAAAATTTATATCATAGAAAATTGTTTTTGTAATTCAAAAATTTTACCTCCTTCATTTGCTTACAGAATCACAACACGAATCTAATTGGCACCTAATTGGCACTCAGTTTGATATTGTATTGAGAGGTCTGAGGTGATTTTCATGGACCTCCTGGATACTTGTGAGAAAATTAATCAACACTTTCTGACCAATCAGGTTTGACGATTCAGCAAGTGCACTGAATATATGGTGCTGGATCAGGGAGCAGTCGCGTTCCCTTTAGATTGAAACTCAGTCCCATATTTCTTCTCAAGAGCCTTTGTGTTGATCAGAATTTCCTCTATCGATCCATCACGTGCACACACCCCTGTGGAAATATGCTTTGATGAGAAGCTGTACCTGGTATGTGGAGGAGCAGCCAGAAATCACCCGACCTACAAGTTACAATCCAGACCCCGAATCTGTTCTTTATTATAATATTTCTTATGATAGGAGACTAGTTTTGACATTTTTGTCAGGAACCTGGCGAGATGCCTTCCATCTAGAGGCAAAAGATTTGGATTGTGTTTTTTTGGGCTAAATTGCTATTCCATTGAACATCACACGTAATCTGATTTATCCATCAGTAACCTGGTCAGTATTGACGTCTTAATGAGCGCACAGGGATTTCTCCAGAGGTCAGTTTTCCAGGAAAGCCATACCGTGGTGTGTGTGTAACACCGGATCCTTTTACACTCTGCGTATGTAAGATATGTAAGCATTTCACTGCATATTGTACAGTGTATGACTGTGTATGTGACAAATAAAATTTTAATTTGAATTAAAATTTGATATGTCAGAATCTCTGAACAGTCATACAGTCATATAAAAAAAGGGGGGGAAAGATGTAGAGGATCAGTGAGGAGAACTTTACTCTCAGTTCTGCCAGAGAGTTTGAGAGAAAATCTCTGAACCCTGAGTCGTGATTAGACTGGATTCTGCCTCAGTGTCAGTCGCTTTGGATAAATGTGTTGGCCAAATGAATGGGCATAAATATACAGCGGAAGGAAATGCAGTACACAGTGCTGTTAGAAGTGCAGATGGAATGGAAGATAAAAGGAAGAAATATTGGCGGGAAAGATGAAGTAAATAAAAGAGAGCAAGAACGACAAAACGAGAAAGCTTGAATGAAAAGAAACAGTTTGGAAATATAGGGTATAAGGAAAAAATAAAAAGTTAAAGTCTTCTTTGGAAAAAAAAGATTGATAAAAAAACAATTTTCATCTGATTTTCTAAAGCTACTTTGCAACAATGACCACTGTGAAAAGCGCTATACAAATAAAATTTAATTGAATTGATAAGAGCAGGTTTTAATAAATTCTATCCAGCCAGATTTGCATGATGTTGTAATGTCTGTGACAGACAGACAGACATATACAAATACAGGCAGGCAAACCTACAGACAGACATACACACAGATATACAGACAGACACAAATACAGACAAACAGACAGAGATACAGAAACGCATACAGACATATATACAGTACAGATCTACAGACATACATAGTTACAGACAAACATACAATACATACAGTAATACAGACAGACATACAAACAGACATACAGACCTACATGGAGTCATACAAACAAACAGACATACATACAGATAGACATACATACAGTCAAACAGACAGACCGACAAACATACAGACAGACATACAGACATATACACAGATATACAGATATAAATACAGACGAACATACAGACAGAGACATATACATAAATTCAGATATACTGTACATATAGACACACAAACAGATCTACAGATATACATAGTTACAGACAGACATACATACAGACAGAGGCATACAGCCATATATACAGAAAGAAAGACATATATACAGACATACAGATAAACTGACATACAGACAGTCATACATACATACATACTGTACAAGACAGACAGACAAACATGCAGACAGACAGGCATACGTATAGTCATACATACAGACCTACAGACAGACAGACAGAATTTTTTCTGAGGTTTCTGGTCCTCCAATGTACGAAACATAAAGATATCATTGAAGGAGCGGGTTCTGACCCAATGTACAGACAAAACCTTTTTATAATTTACATAGATCTCCTCCTTCCCCTTAATGTCAGTGTATTCCTCAACATCTCTGTGCTTTTTTTTTTTTTTTTTACCTTATAATAAACTGCTGATTAGAGAAAGTTAGCAAAATTTACTCAAAAGAATCGAATCATTGTAAATGACTCTGTTTTTTTAGGATCCGTCCCAAAACCACACTGGATGATGGTGTTCAGGCGTGGATCAGTCCGGGACCTGCAGTGACCTGATGGTGTAGGGGACTGTGTAGTGCGGTTTGGGACGAAGCCCGAGCCTGGAGCTGGTGTGTGTGTGTGAGTGTGTGTGTCTCCAGTTGTTGATGCTGCGAGGCGGGTCTGTGAGGGAGGAGGCGCCCTGAACAAGGTGATTGCGGACACAGCCGACTTCATCCTTCCAGAAGCCCAGACGCCCTTCACAGCGCCGCTGCTGCTGCTGCTGCTGCTTCACTCTGCGCGTTAAACCTCCCGCACTGCCGCTCACACACACACTCTTATCACTGTCCGCTCTGTTTTATTTGTTTCGGTTTGCTTGTTTGCTTGTTTGTTTTCCTCGGGGATGGGAGCGAGCACATCCGCGCAGCAGGACGCCAAGATCGGCGAGGACGAGCGCGCCGCGGACCTGAGTGAGACCCGCGATGATGACACTGGCGACGCGAAGGTAAGTGCGTGCGCGTGTTCTCGTGTGCGTGCGCGGCGCGCGCGCCGAGGAGATGCGCACGTTGCGTCTAAATGACTCAGCAATATATATATATATATATATACTGTAAGGCGGGAAATCAGGTCCTAAACTGCACCTTGCATTGGTGCATCACTGGTACTGGCACCTGGGCATGTGTACCTTTACAATAACATAGGGATAGGTACATGATTAGTTATGATTAATTAGATTTATTTATTTATTTATTTATTTTTAAGGGTAAAGCTTTACCTGTCCAGGTGTATGGTGCAGAGTGAAGCTGCATAAGGTGTAGCAACAAGCAAACTAAGGGACCCCTTAGTACCCTTTTGAGTGTATAAGCCAGTCTGAGCGAGGAAAACTTCATGAGGCTGTAATCTATATCTATATACTGTATAACAGAAAGGTTTTTGTCTGTACATCGGTCAGAACTCGCTCTTTCAGTGAAATCTGTACGTTTCATACACTGGAGGACCTGAAACCAGTCTCAGAGAAATTCATGTCTGTATGTCTGTCCAGGACAGAATTTTAATGAAACTTTTGCCACTCCTTCAGTATTTGCCCGAAGTTAAACCTGTGCCATGAATTAGTCCCGGACTATAATGAAGTTTTGGTGCATACTGTACGAGTATGAGTGCTTTATTCCTCGTATATCGTGGCACGGTGGCTTAGGGGTTAGAATTGACTCCTTGCACCTCCAGGGTATGGGTTTGATTCCCGCCTCAGGGTCTGTGTGCATGGAGTTGGCATGTTCTGCCCATGCTTGGTGGGTTTTCTCCTGGTATTAGGAATAAATACAGTGATAATCACCATTGGCCTCCACAATTCCCAGTTGGACTACAGAGGTTCCTAGATGGATGGATGGCTGGTTGGATAGTTTTCCAGCAATTACTGTGTTGTATTTAGATTTAGTTAATCTAAATTACACTCCTGTCTAAGTTAATATGAAAACAATGTCATATCAGCGAATTAATAAAAACCTGTAAATCATTTATATCTGTCCTACCTTTAGAGCTGCGGTTATAGAAAATGCATCAACACGTCCTGACACAATCAGAATCCAGAATTCTACCGCACCAGCTGTGGGATAGGGTTAGAATTATCACAGGAAATTCGCTCCATATTTAATAATCTCAGCTTCAGACGCTGTCTCACTGTCTACGGGTCTGTTTGCGCATTCCTTCCTCGTTGTTTACTCGTCCTGCGTCTGGAATCTCGTTTTCCCACAACATTAAAGCAGTTATCCCGGCTCCGTAATACAGCTGACTCAACTATCAGCTCGTTATGAAGCCGTGCGTGCTGTTAATGGAGTGTGTCTGATGCACACAAAAAACTGAAAATGTGCATTGCAGAGGGAACCTGAGACAAACACATCATCCTGGATTGGACATGCTGGACGAGTGAGACTGCATGACTGCTCTGTAAACTCTTCTACCTCGCCTCGTCGCCGCCGCTGAATTCTGGAACCCGATATTTTTATACATCACAGGTTTATTTGAACGCACTTGTTCTGATATGTTATCGTTTCTATAGTAACGGTTTACTCCAGGATAGCGTACAGCAGATGTTCTACATACACAGGTTTAAAAACTGTTCATATGGTCATACCTTCAGTTAGCGTTTTTGGAAGGAGTCTCCAGTGTTGGCGCTTTGGAACAGGCAGAGGTGAAGGTATAACCTTAAAGCTTTTCCAGAATCTTCAGGACAAACAAGTAAACATGGGCAGTTTGAGGATCCTTGCTTAAAAGGTTTTAGAGGAAATCTTGCCGAAAAAAAAGCAGATCAGGCCAAAGTTAACACGTGTTCAAGTTCAAGTTCAAGTAGGCTTTATTGTCACTTCAACCATATACAGTTAGTACACAGTGAAACGAAACAACGTTCCTCCAGGACTAAGGTGCTACATGCAACATAAATTTACAACATAAATTAACAGAAAAAAAAAAGGGTAGTGCATGAAACAAAGAAAGGAGGGGCCTAGTACATAGCAAGGCAGGTGCGGAAAGGACAGACACACACATGAAAGAGATGGCAAGACTTCACGATTCTTAAAGGTCCCATATTTGACTCTTTCAATCTCTTTGTTTCACTCCTCCTCCAAACATGCTGTTTCAGTGTCTGTGCTACAGCTATGAGTCACGCCCCTGCAGACACCAGCAGAGCAACAAGGGGGAGGGGCTCTGCTTATATGAGGTCACTTTAGGGTGGAAATGTGATTGACTTGTTTAAACCCCAGGCAATACAAACATGGAAAAAAACATATGAATTTGGTGTTGACCTCTGCTTGTGTCAAAGGGAAGTTCACAAAGATCACGCTACATGCAAAATGAAAAAAGTAGCTGCTGTAAGAAACACATAACATTAAAACCCAAAACAAAGAGTGTAGGTTCTCCTTGTGTGAGCCCTGGGGTGTCTGGCGCTGGGACGTTAGCGGCGGATATTTTGGGTGCTGTGGATTCTGGGTTGTGGATTGTGGGGTGGGGCATCAGTGCATCATGGTTGTTTGTCCTGTGCATTCCATGGATGTTTGATCAGATTAAGATCTGGGGAACTTGGAGACCGGATCAACAACCTTGACCTCTTTGCCTGCTGAGCCCCATATGTGGCGAGCTGTGATGCACCGGGTGTTCTGATGCCTTTCCGTCACGGCCAGCATTGACTTTTTTTTTCAGTAAATTGTTCTACCTTGTTCTTACCTTCTGTGGGATCAGACCGGGCCTTTGGTCTCTATAGGTGTAGATGAGGCGGGTTGGGTGCCCAGGATCCTGTCACCAGTTTACTTGTGTATAATTGATAATCATTGTTCAATTCCCTTGGTGGTGATGTTAATGTTGTGGCTGATCGGTGTTCAGTGATAACGCTGTTTTTGGAGAATTGTTCTAAATGTACAGTATTGTGTCTCAGCACCTTAAAGTTGATGTTATAATATCATAGTTATGATGTCATACAGTTATAACATTGTGGATTTATCATATCATATTGAAGTATATGAAAATAAACAATGTTTTTGAACAGGGTACAGTTGTGCTCTGCCAGGAAGAGAATCAAGAATTCCATCGGGAGTAACAGACTATATTCAGCATGGTGTGATAAAACACACACACAGAGCACAGAAAACGGTGTTGTACTGTGTCTCGCAGGCTCAAGGAGCTTATTTATGTCATACACACATACACATCTTAAAATAGGTAACCTTACCACACCTATGCTGAGAATTACGGCGTGAGGAGGAAGGTTTCAGAAAGGAATTCTGATAGTTAGCTCTTTTTAAGTCTGTTTTTTGGGGATATGAATGACGTAATACTGTATGGTGGTGGTTGCATTAGTGCCCAAGTGCCAAAGCTTATCTTATCTTAGGTAGATAAATAATAGTGCTGTGAATCAATTAAAAGTTTTAATCGAGTTAATCGCAGTCATAGTCATAGACTGTAATTTTAAAATACCCTGATTTACTTGGATTATAAACGAGCAATGGATTATACCAGCATCAATACCATATAATCATCATTCAACATACTGTTTGGCCTGGAATGGCACATCACTCCCATCTCTTCATGTGCTTGTTATATCTTTCAGCACACTCCGGTGTTTATTTATTAATACCCATAATGGCCTCTCTCCTATAATGTCTTGTTCCTGTTGCCGACCTGGTCTAACATGGCTTTCTATTTCAGCCAGGATGTTTAATAATTTAGCGGAGTTTTTTTTAAAGCACTCTTGGGCCCGTCTTCATCGTGAACCCTCGTTTCTGTTCGCCTCTTTTGCTCCTAACCCTTTTTCACCCTGAAGAGCCTCTGAGAGTTTTTTTTTTTTTTCAGGGGGGCGTTTTTTTTTTTTTAGGGGGCACCTTTTTTTGGCACCGCTGCGGTTTTGCCGTTGGAATGTCAGATATGAAAATTCGCAACGCGAGTCAGTGAGTGGGCTGAAAGACGTGTTGTGGCGGAAAGAGTTCGACGACGAACACTGAGGTGGTTGTACATTCCTCCCTTTTGAGTTCCTGTTCCTGTCTTGCGCAATTTGACATCAGTGGCCTTGAGGTCTCAACAAGTTCCTCGTCATTAAACGAGAAAAGCTGCTGCAGTAGTTAGAAAGTTTACCAGTAAGACAGCTTGTGTACATTTACCAGCCACTTCATTTAGTACATCTTGCCAGTACAGCAGCGTATTTCCAGTGTTTTATTGTCCAGTTCTGGTGAGCCTACGCAAATTGTAGCCTGTTCTTAGTTGACTGGTATGGCTCACCCGGTGTGGTCTTCTGCTTCTGTAGCCCATCTGCTTCAAGGTTCGACGTGTTATGTCTATCATGAACCATTCTGCCCATTCTCCTTTGACCTCTGGTATAAACAAGGCATTTTCACCCAGAGACTTGCCCTCACTGGATAGTTTCTCTTTTTCAAACCATTCTCAGTAAACCCTAGAGATGGTTGTGGCTGAGAATCCAAGTAGTTCATCAGTTTCAGAAATACTCAGACCACCCCGTCTGGCACCAACAAACATGCCATGTTCGAAATCTCTTTAAATCACCCTTCTTCTTTTAGCAGATTGCCGTGACCATGTCTACATCCCGGCTTATTTAGGGCCCAAGCACTATGACTACAGCCCTTTGAATTCATAGTGTGTGAAGCTCCCTATTTGTTTTTCTAAGGATAATGTTTTTTCCCCAGCATTTTTGGGGGTCGTAACATGCTCAAAAACATGAACATCAGTTGTAATCTGCTGCCATTAGGATGCCTGAGCAGGTGGGCCATGGTCATGGCTCAAGCCCTTCACTAGAGATTTTGCTGCATAGCTCATACACATTTGCATGTAAACATGCGAAACCCGGTAGACATTTAGATCTCATCAAGCTGAACAACTGTCGCTCTGCATGTCACAGACTCTACTCAACAGGAAGTCAGTTATTTTGGGTTGTTTGAAAAAGACAACCCAATGGAATTTGATATACTCCTCCTAGGGGATTTATACGATCGCCACCAAACCGGGCCAAAATGATCTCAAGACATTAAGGATGCAAAATTGCGTAGTTATTTTTGATATCTCGAACGGTTCAGCCATTGTGAGGCCTTAAACTTGAAACACCAAAAATTGGCATCACATTGAGTGACATCGAGCTCACAGGTTGGAATCTGCTGCCGCTAGGACGAAAAGTGGCTAATAACTTCCTTATATGTTATTTCATAATGGTGTTGGTACTTTCCCTTTAAATGCAGTGCCCAGTGTCCTTCTAGTGCGTCCAGGCAACGATGGTGCAGGTGCTTGGGCCTGATCATCATTGCTTGCAAATATACGTATATTTTCCTTTTTTTTATTTAAGGTGCTACAAGGTGCTACAGAAATGTTATGTATGATCTGAACAGGTGTAGTCTGACAGCCAGTAGACAAGCCAACCTTTCAGCTGTGTGTGTGTGTGTGTGTGTGTGTGTGTGTGTGTGTGTGTGTGTGTGTGAGAGAGAGCGAGCGAGTGAGCGATATGAGTGCATGTTTGTGTGAGGCGCTGTACTGGAGATGTGGTCGATAAACTTCCTCTCTGGCGACGCTGGAATTTTAGCAATGTTTTTCTCTCTTTTCCTGTCTAAACCTGGCTCTGAAATCACAAGTAATAAAAAAAAAAAATCTGATAGAGAATGAAAAACACAGACTCGGATTATGAGTTCCTCAACTCGTTAAAAAACAACAGCTGGTTCTGGAGCTGCTGTTTTTCTGCCCTTATTAAACCCTTATGGATCGATCATTATCTCTCTCTCTCTTTCATTTATTTTTCTCCTGAATAATTGAATATTTGCTAATGGCTGGTTATTAAGACCTTTATCTGAGCCAAGAGTTATGACACAGCGTGTAGGCGTATGTAAGGTTACAGCAGGAGGAACTGCATGAGGAACTTTGTGCATACTTTGAGTTGTAATGAGAGACGGGTGGTGTGGAAGAGTAAGCGATCAGATAAGAGTCATAAAGGATGGGAGGGAAGGAGAGGATTGGAGAGAGAGAGAGAGAGTGAGGGGGGAATACAGAGGGTCCATTGAGGATGGGCCAGAGGGACAGCTTCTGAGGCTCCGGGGCGCCGTATGTGCAGCGGCCCACATCGAGAGCGAGAGGGGGAGATCAAATGCAGGGCGACGGGAAAGCGAAAGAGAGAGTGAAAGATAGAGAGAGAGCAAGAGAGAGCGAGCGATGCTTTGTTATTGCTGTTGAAGCAGGTTCTGTCTTCCTCTACCCATGACCCGCGGTGTACCTTACGACCACCCGGTTCCATCCCATTCAATTTCATATCGAGTCATACTGTACGCAATGGTATTTGATGTAAGAAATAAAAACGCTCGGTGTTGTCCGGTTTCAGGAAAACAATCATCAACAGTCATCATGGTGTGAGGAAGTCGAGTTACTGATAGCAAGTTAATAAAGCCGCTTATTTTCCAAGCTCGGCTGATGTGATAGCTTTTATTTATTTTTTTTAAGTTTTACATTTACGTTAACGTTAGAAAAAGTCAGAGCTGTTTTTTTTTAATTGAATGAAAAGGAAAAGACCTGCTGCAAAAAAACAAAGACATGTGAAGATTAAGCGCATGTCATATACAGTCGCTCCATCCATCCATCTAGGAACATCCTGTACAGTGGTGACCATTGTATTTCTTCCCACTTGTACGACCGTGGTAGGAACACCAGTCAGCCTAATCTGCACGTCTACGGACTGTGGGAGGAAACCGGAGTACCCGAAGGAAACCCACCAAGCACGGGGAGAACATGCACAAAAAAAAAATTATATGTAAAAATGTAATTTACAGTAAGTTGCCCTTTAATATTGCGTAAGAGCTCCTCTCACTCTGAGCAGTGCTTAGTCTGATCCATGTGGAGTGTGTGACAGTGTGTAAGTGATAATAAGTGGCTATAATAAAGGGATTCAGGCCATCCTCTTCCATCTGTCAGTCCTGGAGTATTTATCTAAATAAGATCTGGAGATGGAGGGCAGACGTTACGTTACGGTATGTCCCGGAGGACTCGGTATATTTAGGTCCTACGGTGGCTAGAAAAATATGTAAAAACTCAGAGAGGGTAAGATGTCTTTCCTAAAAAGGTCATTCCTCTACAAGTGCGCTCACCAAGCTAGAGTGGCTGAAACACGCTTACTTCACTATAGTTCGGGCGGTTTGTGATCATGCATTAAACCTCCAGTAGGTCAGTCGTTGAAATGGCTAATACTAGCTGGCTAGAAAAGTAATGTAAAAATGACTACAGTTACATAAATATAAAGACATAAAGATTCCTTTTTGTTTGTTTTGTTTGAGCTGGTTAGCTTTAGTTTAACCTAGCGGATATAGCAGCATGCAGTTACTGTGGGACGTAGGGTCGGTAACTCCCTGAAACGGAAACACGGACTATAATTAAGGGTGGTTACTATTTGGTGCTCATTACAATTAGTTTTATGTCTTCATCCATGAGAAATTTTATCACAAGCCTAGGTTTGGTTTGAACTAGGGATGCACCGATACCACTTTTTTGGAAAACAAGTACGAGTACGAGTACTTGCATTTCAGTAGTCGCCGATCCCGATACCGAGTACTTAATAAAAACATGATTTAAATTTACAGAAACAGACGCGGAATTGTTGCGCGTGTAATATGGCTCATTGCGGCGTGAAACTCTCGTGCTTGATTAAATTACTTGTGTTAAATGCGCTACCTTTTCAGCC
>JAQQZS010000020.1:17289811-17309371 GCA_030068045.1 Platyallabes tihoni | reverse complement strand
ACCTCAGATTAGAGCCGTTATGAAGCTTCACAGAGCAGAAGTAGCAGATATACATCTCAATATCAACTGTTCAAAGGGGATTATTGTGTGTTTTGGATAAACGCCTTCAGTATTGTTTTACAGTGTAGAAAGAAATAAAAATCAGGAACGACCGTGGAGTCCTAAAATTGAAAGAGAAATCTATAGGAAAGTATTTTTTCTACTGCATGGGGTGCTGAAAACATTTTGCACTGACTGTACTGTATATACCTGCAGTTGGATAAAAGGCATCAGTTATATTGTAAACGCTGTGTACGTTCACGTGGCGAGCGTAGCTTTTTGAAGTCAATACTTCAATGTTTAACCGCAGTTTTATCATAAACTTTGTGGATTTGCTTCTTACCAAACATCTGTCAATCTACTTAAACCACACTTTCATCAGGACTTTATAAAGGATATTAAATCTGTAGTGCTTCTTCAAAAATGTATCACTTTCTTTGTACATCTGCGAATCACAATTTATAATTTGGTCTGATTGCTTTTCATGTGTCACATTGCAAGTTTACAGATTGCGGTTTTACCTGCAGAATTTTAAGTTATCAGGTTCACTTTGAAGTTTTTGTTAAAGCCACGCCCTTAACTCTTTGTTGCTGATTATATGGATTGTGTGTCAGTGATGTATATAAATAAGACGTTGATTGTCCAGCTTTTTTGAAAAATCTGTAATTTGTACATGTAGCTGAAAAACAATTGTATTGTAAAGTTAAACTCTAGATTTAACCGTATTACGTTTTCCGATCTTTGGATTTGGATTTTTAACCGTATAATAGCTTGCAAGGATTCAGTAATACGTAGGTCATAGATGATAGATTCCATCTTTTGGATCTTAAGGTGCAGTTATTTCCGAGAGTTGAAGTAAAGCATAAATCAGTTCCCTAGCATCCGTGATGGTGTTGCTCATCCGCGTCATCTATACGTGAGCAGAAATGCGTACACAATATATCCTAGGAAAGTCTCATGTCAGTTTCTAAGTCAACATTTGTCAGGATAAATGATATCTGTGATCTTTTACGCGCTTTGTAGCCCGCGAGTCTTTTCCTAGAGCAAATTCCTAGAGCGAGCGTCAGAGATGCATTCCTATAACGTCCGAGCTGTCATACGTGAGAGTATACGTGGATATACTGTAAGTAAGTTGTACTGAAGATGCAGTGAGAGTAGGGGAGGAGAACATGTAGAAAACATGAATGTGATGTACTCATTACGCTCCAGTCTGGTATGTACGGAATCCGATGTCGTGACATTTCCGTGACCTTGTCGAATCATGAAGAGAGGGGTGAGAAAAAAGAAAAGTGAAGTGTTCGAGAATGGGAATGGTGAAGGCATTTCGAGGAAGCGAGGAGAGAGGAAAAGGAAGCTCCATTCAGAGAGAGAGAGGGGGGGGAGAGAGAGAGGGAGAGAGAGGGAGAAGGGCATCGGACAGCTGAAGGCTTGGTTGGGGGAAGGAACAGGGGGGAGGTCCTACATCGTGGCCTGGGTGTCAGCGTGGGTTGAAATGTCTGAGTCGCCCTCCTCTTCTGCTCAGTGTAACCCAGAAACAGAGACGAGGAGACGACCGGCCTCCATGAGAGCTCACGAGACAGAAGACTCGGTAACCGCGACTTAACAACCAGACGGCTTTTTTTTTGTTTCTTTAACCAAGCAAAGTTTTTTTTTTTTCCATCAGAGATTTTTAATAAGATTTTTATTTCCTTGGTGGGAGAACATCTGTAAATGCTTGGGACGATAACTTTAACAGGTAAGATCTATCTGAGAAGCTGAATCCTTTCATGTCTATGAGTTTTGATCATCACACTGAGCTGAGTGCTTTATACATTAACCATGATGTGCTTTGCTGCCTCCAAGTGTGTTTAACAGATGATGTCATAGAGAGAGAGAGAGAGAGAGACAAAGCTCAGGGAAGGTCACTGGACAAAAATAATAATAAAAAGTGATGTATTAGGTCAGGTTTAAGAGTCAAAGCTAACGACAGAGACAGTCAGATGTTAACATGAGGGCGTGGTAGGTTGTGTGATTTAAGTGTTACATATGACCGCCTGGTCCTTCTTCATAACGGTAATCATGATGTACATAAATTCCTATAAGTTACTACAATTGTAGACTTACCATAGAAACTACCATATATTTATTTATATGTTACTAAATTTCACAAAGTAATTCATAGTGTTTTTAAACATAAACATTTTGCATGAGTTGTTTAGCACTATGATAATAAATACAGAATGTTTTATTGCTAACTTATTAATGTCTAAAACTTGTACATAGTGCACATTACCGTATTGATAACTAGAAAGCAATGTGACGGCACGTTTATTTTAAGAAAATGCAAAAGCAGGTGAAATATTCAACACAATGTTTAATTCAGTCTCCTGGTTTCTAGATGCAACGATTTCTCTTTTACCTACAACGGACATAATTGTACGACAAAATTGTGGAGTTGTTTGTCTCATTTGAAGTGTTTCAGATTAGAAACTTTGGAAGACGAGTTCGAGGCGAGTGGTCACGCCCCACGTCCATTCATGAAAAGCCTCGGCTCCAGAAGTGATCCGGGGAACACATTCCTCCGTGCCCTGTTACCCCGAGCATAACACCTAGTAGGAGGAAACATATTGTACAAGCGTAGGCTGTAAAAAAAAATATATACGCCATACTATAGCGGACATCAAAAGAGACAGCGGCTGGAACTGGTGGGCTTGAGAATTTTAATTAGTTTTTCTTTAAGCGCTTCAGATCTTAGTCAGGGTCCTCTGTGGCATCCCAGTGGGTGGTGTGGGCCAGAGATATGGGATTTATTACCGTATGCAAAGTGTATGTGGTTTTAAGGTTTGGGGTGTGTGTTTTTTTTCTTCTACGTATTGCATAGTAAATTGTGAAATTTTAATGTAAACAGTCTTTAAATGTTCTGTGGAAATGATGAAAAACATGGCTAAAATTGCAGGACTTTCATTCTTCACGGTTTATTGTTCTTTAGTGCTAAACTGGTTTGTCCTAAAGCATCGTGTGGATGCTCTGATCGGCACAGATTACAGAAATAGCGCCTCCAAAAGCGCCTCCAATATTGATTTGCTTCGTCATTACTTGCCATTTAATCATGTTCAATGCTAAGTTGGCTTCTTACACATTCTTACAGTAAATCACAGAATATCAAGATATTCCCAATGGTGGATTGTAGGTTTCTGTGAAAGTAGGACAATAGTTTCAGTAGGATGGGGTGTGGCCATGTAGTGTATTGATGGAATGGGGTACAGTCGTTCCGTCTCGGTGGGTTGGGTTGGGTTTGGGTGTTAAAGGCCTGTCTCGAGAAGGGGGTGGATGGGTGGGTGGGGGCGGGTTGGGGGGGGGGGTGAAGACAAACAGTGTAACGTTTGCACAGCACCACCGAACCTCAAGCTTGTCCTTTTCCAAACACCAGTCCCACTAATTAACAGCCCACAGTTTCATGCATCTGTTTACCAAACGTGACAAACAAAAGCAGAAAGGGTGGAGGGCAGGTTTGTGGCAGCACCCCCTCACCCGCAAAAGCTGTGTGGAAAACCCAGTGCATTATCCCACCAAGAGTCCAGATAACACCTCCCCCTCCTCCTCTCGGGGGTTTTGAAGAAACTCTATCGAGCACACACACACACACACACACACTATACAAGCCAGGCGCAAACAAGAGAGCGGATCGGATTCCCTAGCTCGGGTTTCATTCAGAGACACTTTAGAGGCAGCAGCAGATGTTGGGGTGACTAGGGGCTTCGTGCACCCTCACACACATACGAACCGACCTCCTTGTGTAGATAGTTTGGTTAATCATTTCAGCGCCTTAAATGTCTTTTAACGGTACCCCCCCCCCACCCACCACCAAACAGGGACAATCATTTATGAGCTACTTGTTTGCATCTCTAGTAATTTACCTAACAATGACACGGCTCACAGTGTCACAGTTTAAGTGCTGCTGCAACAATGCTGGGTGAGAAAGTTCTCCACCCAAATATCCCCTACTGATGCTTATACGTATTGTAGTGTTAACACTCATCACATCATTTCTCATCCATTCAGTCCTTGTGTGCATGGTGAGATTGTAAATTTCCTCTGTTTTTTTTGTCGCTGAATTTTTAATTGTTTTCTGTTACACATTTTTTTTTGTCATGGATATTTAAAGTTGCAGACGGACAATAGGACAGGGCCCCCATCCAAAAAGAAGCCAGGGAGCCATTGTGAAAGAATGGGGGGACAAAACAATGCATACTCTCTCTCTCTCTCTCTCTCTCTCTCTGTCTCTGTCTATCTTTATCTATCTCTCTCTCTCTCTCGCTCTCTCTCTGGGGGATGGGTTCTTGGGTGGTAAAGGAAGTTGAATGACATCTTCCAGGCTTCTTTAAAAACCAATTTGTTGCTGCTGATCTTTACTATGTTAGCATAGGTGTATTTTATTTGATCAAACTAGCAGTGCTTCCCAGGAACTACCACCTTATCTCAACACCTTTTAATCCAAAGGTTTCTTGGAAAACAATTGTGATGGTATTGCAGTGACCAGTGGAATGTGACAAAAGCAAGCATTTTCAACTATTTCACAGTAATCTTATTCAAGGCCATGGTCCTGATGAATAGATTTAAAACAACTGTGTTACTCAGGCATAAAAAGTGATTTATTGAAATTCCTGGTTGGGTTTTGGACCCTAAAGCATGATCAAGCAGAGATAAATGTGAACATTATCCCAAGGTAAGCTTGGGTATCAGAGGGAAGCCAAGGCTGAAGGAGGTCTGAACTGCCTGACAGCCGACTTCTATCCACCCCACGCCTGTCAAAACACAGATAGACATGGGAGGATTTTCATACAGTGTGTGTTTCTCTGTTTTCTCACCTGTTACCATGTGGCCATGTGCCCGGAGATAAATGAAGTCGTAACATCAACATTTACAGAAACAGGTTGTAACTTGGTATTTTATGTGTTTGCTAAATTAGGTCAGTGTTTTCGTACACGCATTTGGCGGCGCTTATGTGATTGCGAAATATACAATTTAACCCGAACGCCTGGTTGTTGAATTATGTCCTGTGTTTTTGCCTTGAGCGCAGACCAAATTGGGTCGGCAAACATCATCAAATCATGATCATACTGTAACTGGCTGATTAAATCTGTACAGGGGATGAAAGTCTTTTGACATTTACCATGATTCTAATTTCCTGCAGATGTTTGAACATCTTGAATTGATTACAGCAGTAATCATAAAAATACACTTTTTGATTAATCTCTAATCAAAGAGTTTTTCCTTTTTCCATTTTTGCAGTTGGCCAGACAGAGGCCATGCCTGAGAAAGAGGACAGCCCCGAATCGATCGAGGTCCTCCAGGAGGAGGTCTCGCCTCAAGTTAATGGCGAGCATGAGGAAAATGAGTGTGTCAGTGCAGATGAAATTAAAGCCACAGAAGAGAAAGTAGCTGAGGAGAAACCAGCTGAGTCCAATGAGGTCGGTTTCAAGAAGATCTTCCGATTTGTTGGCTTTAAATTCACACTGAAGAAGGACAAGAATGAGAAGATGGAGCCTGTACAGCTCTTGACAGTGAAGGAAACTGAGGATGGTCATGTAGAAGCTACAGTTGAAGAAACCAAAGAGGAACCTGTAACAGCAGAAATCCAATCCGAGGATGAAAAGGAGCTGGCTCCTCCAGAAGTGGAGAAAGAGGCCAGTGCTGAAGATGCTGCAAAGTCGGAAACAGAGCCAGACATCCCTGCAACTGAAATGCCAGCAGAAACTAAATCAGATGGTGCTGATGAAACCGAAAAGACGCCAGCTGGTGAGTCAGCTGAAGAAGTGGAACCTTCACCTGAGAAAGACAAAGAACCAGAAACACAAGCAGAATCTCCTACATCTCCACCATCTCAAGAGATACAGTCCCCTTTCAGAAGATTCTTCACTCAGGGTATCTTCTCTAATTTGCGAAAGAAGACAAGTGTCAAGAAGACTAAGGAAGAGGAAGCAGTAAAGGAGAAATCTGTTGAGGAGGATGTAAAGGAGACTGAGGAGAAAGAGGAAGAAGCAGCCACAGAAGGGGAAGAACAAGTCAAGGAGGTGAATGAAGTGGAAACTGGCGAGCAGGTAGATAAATCAGAAGCACCAGAAAAATCTGAAGCAAGTCCAGAGGAGGCACCATCTACCCCTGAGCTGCCAAAGGAGGAGCTGAAAGTGGAGGTTGTGACGGCAAGTGAAGCTGCACCAGTACAAGAGACTCACATTGTTGAACAAACTACAACTTGTGAAGTTTCAGAAACCTCTGCTGCTGAAGAAAAAGATGAGACCAAACCCTCTGATGACGATAAACTTACTGATGACAAGTCAACTGAGGAACAACAGACTCCTGAGAAATCCCCTGCAGAAACAACCAGTGAAACTGAAGCTGAAGTTCAGCCATCCCAAGACAAAGCCAAGGCTCAAGGAAGTCCACTGAAAAAATTGTTTACTGGAGCAGGACTGAAGAAGTTGTCCTCCAAAAAGCAAAAGGTCAAAAAAGAAACTGAGTCAAAGCAAACAGAATCTGAGCAGGCAGCTGATCAGACTCAGTCTTCCACCGAGTCAGGTGAGGCTCAAAAACCTGATAGTGGAGCTTCATCTCCAGAAGAATCTGGTGAGCATGTCGTAGGTGAGGCAGGTCAGGCTGAGGTCAGTGCGGAAGCCGAAGGTGAGGCAGCCACCTCTGACAGTGAGAAGAAGAAAGATGGCATCCTTCATTGGTCCTCTTTTAAAAAATTAGTCACTCCAAAGAAACGTGTCAAGAGGTCATCTGAGAGTGAAGATGAGGCCCCGGGGGACAAGCCAAAATCAGCCACCCTGTCATCAACAGAGAGTGCTGTCTTTGAAGAGAAAACTGAGGAAGTTAAACCAAGTGATGAAGTAAAGGAAGAGGAAGAAAAAGAGGACTCAAAAGAAGCTGAGTGCAAGACTGAGACAAAAGGTGAAAAGACTGAACAAAGTGCAGATGAGCCAAAGAAAAAGATTGACACATCAGTATCGTGGGAAGCCCTTATTTGTGTGGGATCATCTAAAAAGAGGGCCAGGAAGACTTCTGACTCTGACGATGAAGAACCCAAGATAGAGGAAGGGGTTCAGCAATCTGGAGAAGAACAGCCCAAGACTGGAGAAGCTCCTCTTGAAAACTCACAGGAGGTTGAGCATGAAAATCTGGCCTCTTCTCCAGAACCAGAAGGAGAGCTCGTCTCTACATGGGAGTCCTTCAAAAGGCTGGTAACACGTAAGAAACCCAAGTCTGATGAAGCACAAGGTCCAGAGCAGGCAGTGTCTGACAGTGAACTTCCCAAAGAGGAGTCATCTTTTTCCCTTAGAAAACTAATTCCCCGCAGAAAAAAGAAGTCTGATGCTAAACAAGGGCAAGCGTCTTCTGATGTTGGCTCTGCGGAAGAAGACTCTGACACACCTGCAGTGGTACCACTTTCAGAATATGATAATGAAAAATCAGAGAAGGCTACAGATGAAGAAACAAAGACAGAGGAGGCAAAGCCAGAGGCCACACCAGTCACTCCTGGAAAAGCTTCAGCCGAGGACAGATCTCCTTCTTGGATCTCAGCTACTGTGGAGACTGTTGAAGGTGAGGAAGAGGGAAAGCCACTGAGTGATATACCTGAAGAGGGAGATACAGCTGCCACACCTAGATCAACTGATAACACGATTGCAGAGGACATCGTAGAGTTTACTTCAGAAGCCATCACTGCCATTGAGCAAGCAGAGGAAACAGAAATGGTTTCTGCTCTATCTCGCATCACAGAGTCACCTGTTACCTCTGGTGAGACTTCACCAGTTCCTGATGATGGCGTCGTGAAGACGGCTGAAGCCATTTTACAAGAAGCTGTGCAAACTATCACTATTACATCAACTGCAGTGGCTGTCACTGTAACTGAAGAGCAAACTAAAAGTATGGCTGTCACTACAAGCCCATTCCAGATTGAATCAGCCATTAAAGAGGAGAAGGTGGTCCTGGCTGTTCATGAGAAAAGTGAAGCATCAACCATCTGCACCGGCCTTGATACCAGTGAAATTAAAGCTGTGGAAGAAGAGAGTACTTTGACGGCTACGGTGGAAGCTGTTACCACTGTCAGTGAGGCGCTGTCTGTAGAGGTGACTGCTGAGGACCCAACTTTACAACCTGAAGAAGCTGAAGTAGCAGAAGACAAAGTTTTTGTGGCACAGGTTACCGAAGTTCTAACTGAGTGCAAAGAACAGCCTTCAGCTTCAGTGGAAAGTACTGTGGAGGAGACTTCAGAGGTCTCGACTAAGGATGAGTTCCAGGAAGCAACAGCAGTCAAAGTAGCAGTGGTCATGGCCACTCAACAGGAGGTGGAGATTCTTGAGGAACCAGTAGTGGCAGAAGATAGTCTAAAGGTGGTGGTAGAGAGTACTGTTGAAGCAACTGTAGAACAGCCAGTTTGTAAGCAGTCAGTGGAAATCACTGAAGTTACTGCTGCTGAAGGGGAGGTGAAGGAGCTAAAAGAGGTCGAAGGATCAGTTGCCAGTGCTGAGGTAGAATGTGTAGAAGTAGCAGTGACTGTGTCAGAAGAAGTTACAACATCATTTGCAGATACCCTTGTAGCTGAGACAACTACATCTCAGGAAGATCCCATCCCTGTCCTTGCTCCTACAGAAAAGCCTGCAGAGACAGAGGAGATTGTCTGTGTTAGCCCACACTCAGAATCTAAAACAGAAGCAAAAGACGTTTTATCCACTGAAGTCTACATGACGGAAATTGTTGAGGTTGTCAGTGCAGAAGTTACAACCTCAAGTGTCGGCTCTGTGACTGATAAATCATGTGAGAAGGATGAGGAAGAAGTGGAAGCAATGCATGTGAAGGAAGTAGAAGCCATTCAAGAACAGAGCACAGTCATTGTCCAGGAAGTCCTTCAAAATGTTGTTGAGAACCTCAGCGAAATGCACATGGGAGCAGAAGAGAAGCCTGTGGAGGCGATTGAGACAGCAGAACCTGATGAGGTCCCTTCTGCAGCTGAGGAGGAAAAATCATCACAAGATGAACCAGTCTCAAAAGTTCAAGAAGAAACCAAGCCTGAAACTGAGAACAAAGCTGAAGAAGAACCAGCACAGATCATTACTGAGAAATTATCAGTCAGTGAAAGCATTCAGATATCTGAAATAGTTCTGGTCTCGACAACAGAAGAAATTAAAGCGCAGAAGGAAGAGGTGTCCTCAGTCTCTGTAGAAGCAACAGAACTGTGCAAAGATGTAGTAAAGCAGGAAGAGGAATTGGACGGAGGTGAAAGCAAGGTAGAGGAAGACAAAGCAGGCCTTACAAAAAGCGAAGACGGGAAATGTCAAGTTGAGAAAGATCAAAATGAGGAACCGAGTGGAAGCATAGAGACACCAGCTTCAGAGGAAAGCAGTCAAACACAATCCGTCACTCTTGTAAGCACACAGCATGCTCAGATTGTCAAGGAGACAAAGATTGAGACAACGACTGAGATCAGTGTTGGCATCACACATGTCATAGATGCTGATGAAAAAGCGATGCAAGCCATGAAAGAAGAAGAAGAAGACAGCACCAAGAGTCAGGAGCCATCAAAAGATGGGCCACAACCAGACTTGGAAGAGGCACAAAAGGATATTTCAGCACCAGACATGAAAGGCCAGGAGGGGTCCGGAGATCCGGAGTGTCAAAAGACAGATGCTGAAGCCAGTGAGGTGAAACCGGCTGATGAGAAGGCACCAAAAGCAACTGAAGAAGGGGACGCGGAGAAGGAGATCGTGACCACAGAGATCGCTACAGAGTCATGAGCCAGTAAGTAGCTTTTCTTGTACTATTTTAACTTGTTTTCAGTAGTGTACTTTTCTGATTTTGCCCCCGGATTTCTGGTTTCAATTTAAACATCAATCGAGAATCAGTATCGGTTTTCCGGGGAAAGCAGGTGTCTAAAAAGTTGCTAGAAATCACCAGATTTGCTAAATCACACATATTTAAAACAAGGGCGTCTAGTAAGTAGTGATCTAGAGACTTTCTGAACAGGTGGCGTTCCATTCCACATCGAAACACTCGACTTGCCACCTAACTGCCGCGCCTACATAAGCTGAAGTTCCCAACCACCAACTGCTCATCACCGTTGTTCCCCATGACCAATTGCTGACTACGATTAATAGAAAATGCAAATTAGCCAGTGACAGACTGTGACAAATTTCGGTGACCCTTTAAGCATACATTAGCTACTTTTCCTGAAAAGAGTTGACAACACTGAGCGCAGTTTAGTCTTTGATTTACACTCTGGAGGTGATTCAAAGGAACCCGTTCTCTCAGCTAAAAAAAAAAAAAAAAGTCATTAGAGGGTTCTTAAAAAATTCGCCACATCTAGTGACAAAGTTTGCAAAACCGGACTCCCTGGAAGGTGTTGCTCACAGGGAATCTTTTAACATGGAAAGTAATGAACAAAAGTCAGGATATTGTTTCGAATTCCTCAGACAGACCGTCACATTTTCTCAAAGGTCTTTTTTTTTTTTTTTTAAACATCAATGGACCTTAGTTTTATTACTGGTGGATTTGCAGGCTCGCGAAATGAAAAAGCTTTTGTTCGAGGTATACGTAACCAAGAGACCTTTGATATCAAAGGAGGAATGCCGCAGCCTGACCCCTCACTTTGTAGGCTCCCTTTTAAAGCGAAGCTGTGTAAAGGAGAGATGAACTTGTGCTGAAAGACTAATTATAATTCATCCCCCCACACACACTATGCTACACACACACACACACACACACACACACATGCTCCTTTCCTCATTCCTTCATCAAAGCCCTCCATATGTGGTCAGAGAACCATGTCAAGGAACATGTCTGATTTGATAACATTCATTCATTCATCTTCTATACCGCTTCATCCTGTATTTAGGGTCGCGGGGACCTGGAGCCTATCCCAGGAGACTTAGGGCACAAGGCGGGGTACACCCTGGACAGGGTGCCAATCCATCGCAGTGATTTGATAACATGCCTCTGATAATCTGAGAAAACTCACATTCTAACTCGCATCGTTCCTGAAGTTGGTCTGAAAGCAAAAAAAAAAAAATTCTTAATTCTTGCATAAAATGGTGTTTGCCTTACGCTTACCCATTTTTTCCTGCTTCTTTATATATCCCAACCAATTCCAACCGCCATTGACAGCAGTGATCAGTAGTGACTCCATGGAAATGAGTGCTTCCAGTACTGTCTGTTGACTCGGCAGCCATCTTGGTGTGACATCCCGCATTGAGTTTACATCAGTGTAAAGATCGGACAGGCCGAGCCATCTCCACATTATGTTACACTGTTATTTGCAGTGGTATGAAGGATGAAGAATAAAAATAAAGGTGTAAATATGTCAGGAAGGAGTAGGAGGGACAGCAGGAGGGTTTATGGTCATGGAGTGGAGATGGAGGTCGAGGTAGAGGAGAGATGGGTGTAACTGTTAAATCTTTGATGAGTGCTAATGCAGCACTGCGGTGGAGCAGCGGAGGGTGAATTATAGCAGCGCAGCAGGGGTTTGGTGCAGGATCCTATCTCCCTCTCTCTCTCTCTCTCTCTCTCTCTCAGACTATAGGGATGAAACTTGCCGAGTCATAAAAGCACTAAAGGGGGAGGGAAGGCAGGAAGCCAACAGGAAGTGAGACACTGAGAATGATTTACTCATTTTATTACACAATGTGTTGAGATTCTGGATTCTGATTGGTCGGAAGGTGTTGATTATATTATTATTATTATTATTATTATTTAAAGCAGCAGTTCTGACAGTAGTGAAGCTACAAAGCGCAGACTTACCTAAATGCATTCGCTTTCATTTCCATAGTATAATTTATGGAAGGAGTCTCCAGTGTCAGTGCTTTGTAACAGTCAGAAGTAAAGCTGTAACTTCCATGGCTCTCGACTCAGATGGTAATATGTTAGGGAGCGCAACGCAGTTGTGGAAAAGGGGTGATGACGAATACACTGTTGGTCATCTCAAACAATGCAATAAGGAGAAATCACAAACTTAAAAAAACAAAAATAATTTTTTTTTGGAAAGCAATATAAAAACAACAATTTCAGTCATTAAGAAGAAGAAATGGGGCTTAAAGCTTTAGAATGATAAAAAAAAAAAAAAATTGCGACTAAACATGTCTGATCACATTTGTATTGCATTAAAATGTTAATATACTTTACGGGTTAATTCCAGCATTCATGTATGACACATTACTTTCTCTGTGTGTGTGTGTGTGTGCTGTCTTACAGGTGGTTGTACAGGAAGCTCCTGTAGATGATACAAGCATGGAAAAAAGAGCCAGAGATCCTCATCCATCCATTCTTCTACCCATCCCATAACATATCTTTGTTCCGGCCCACTCTGCGAAACGTTGACCCACAGCATCCCGTCACCCCGGTGACTCAGATGAGTTGCTACAGAGAGTTGTTACTCATCTCACCCTGAATTGTTCATTTTTAATTTTTCATTTTATTGAGGTTATGCTGTGTCGTGAAGGGCTGCTGTCAGATACAGAGAAATGTGTTTGTATGTGCTTTATGTGCGTATGTAAACATGTGTGTGCGTGTGTGATCTTATCTTGTATATTGTATTTATATATCTAAAATATTCCGTCACCCAGACACAAGTTAGTTTTATTTTTCAAACGAAAAACATGGTACACGTGTGCAGTTCAGCATCAGAGTGTGTTTATTAGAGCCAGCATATTCATTTCCATTCCTACTGTACCTTTTTATATATATATATATATATATATAAACATGCTTAATTTCTTGACTGTGAAACTCGTGAAACTTTTTTCCCCTTAAGTTCTCCTGTGTGTTTGAGAAGCGCACGCTATCCTAAAACACTGCTTTAACCTTTAACATGTGAATGAATTAGATTTCAGTAATAAACCAGATACGACAGCACCGTTCAGTGGCACGTGAAGTACACTATGTATTCCTGACTGTTTTTAAGTTGTTATGAGATATTCAAAAGTATTACCGAATGCACTGGCGCCATCTACCGGAAGTCAGTTTTTATGGAATGAGTTTGTTATGTTTTTGTTTTCTATTTTTCCAAACATTGCTCATATTGTGCTAAAAATAAAAAAGTTTGTATTTTCATCTATGTATCATAGACTAACAATATTACTCCTTCCGATGCCGATCACCTTTAACAACATGAATCTATTCACAATTTTCACGTTTGTTTTGTCGTCCTAAAACCACATTCTTTTAGTGTAGCTTCAAACGCATGAGCTCTGAACGAAGCAGAACTGAGACTCGCAGTCGCCGTGTATATGCAAAGCATCGCGTCCCTTCTTTAAATTAAATTCATTAATGTCACCTTTGTAATCCTGCTGATTATTAAATGCAATATACATATAAAAGTCTCAGTGATGCAGCAGTGACTATCAGTGTTTTTTTTCTTCTGTGCTGGAGACAAATTAGAGGATGGAAGAATCCCTGCAAAGATGCTTTATTTTGATAAAATAGAAAAAAAAAAAGGAAAAAAAAAAGAATGTTCTTCTATCATCGCGGCTCGTATCAAACTCCCGGGTCACATCCTGTTCTCTCTGCTTTTTATAAAACAAACAAAAATATTACTGTGAAGCTCCTTAACATTTGTACAAATTGTATACCTATGTATCTTAAATCATATTGTAATATTGAATAACCAATGAGAGCATTAGACGATGTTATGTAGCATGACCCTTTTTTTTTTTTTTTTATTCGTCAAGCTGTTAATAATATGGATACAGAACCATGTCTATATTTCATTTAAATAAAAGTTAGTGCTGTAAAGCCATGCGTGTGTGTTTTTTCCCCCTTCTGATCTGCAGTTAATATTTAATTTAGTATTTTGCAAAGAAAAATAGTTTGTTTTTTTTTATCAGATAATTACAGAAAAGACATCCAACTTTTCCTTCTTTTTAATTTTTTTTTTCTTTTAGTTTTAAATTTTATCTTCAATTAGTAAATAATTTTAAAAGCAAGTACGATGGTAAATTCACATCATAAAACTTTTACTCTAAAAAGTTAATAAAATAAGTTACAAATAGAAATACATTTTTTTAAAATTGTTTTCCAAACATTATATTTTAAAGCATTTATTTTTTAAGAATGTAAAAAAAATCATTTTTAAAATGTTGCTGTTGTAATTTCTTTACAATGTATTTTAACAAATTATTTTTATTATATTTATTTATTTTAGAGAAGTACACACTGAACCACATTTTACAATAATAATAAAGTTATTCACAGAAGCTTCTGGTAACAGGGTGGACTAGTTTGTAAATGATTTTACAAAAAAATAAAAGTTTAAGATGTTTTATTTTTGTGGGGATTCACTATTTCACATTGTGTATTTGTATTAAGTCGGGGGTTTACACCTCAACGTTATATTTAGATGTTTTTAATACACCTGTGATCATCTGATATATTTTTTTTAAAGATAACTTTTTATGTTTGCATTACTGCCATACAGCAGATCTGATCATATTCCCGTTTCAAGCTGCTTTTAACTAAACACCTACATTTGGAGAAAGACTGCTAACATGGTGCGATAATGTAGATTTAATCAAACTGGTATTTTGAGGAAAACTGTTTTTTTTTTTTTTTTTTTTACAAAATTGGATTCAGTCAAGAAATACATTCCAGTTCTAGCTAATACATTGTGCTTCTCTACACTGCCCCCTAGTGGATATTGCTTTCAATCCTACGGCTACACATACGATACGCAGATGACTACGTGAACAGTGCTGCTAAAGTTGTCACTGCATTTGCGTGCACACACACAGTAAATCAACAAATATAAACCAGGGCTATAGAGAGGGCGTGGCCAGTTGTGTAGGGGAGGAGTTTGACAGCACTTTTGTAGCAGTTGTAATTCAAGTTCTTAAATAATGAACTAATTTCACAGATGTCTTGCAGCAGGCAATTAATAAATTTATTTCAGCCATGCAGCAGTAATGATGCAGTTAACTCCAGAATTATTGGCACCCTTTGTGAAAATGAGCTAAAAGATAAACGTAATATAGATAATACAGGTCATGATTTGAACACGTCTTTAATGTTTGGAGAAAATGTTAACTATTCAGTAAATTAAAAAAAAAAAAAACTAAAATGCAAAAGGAATAGCTGATTCAGTCAAAAGTGTATGTGACAAAAGTATTGGCACCATTGACGAACACTATAAATAAAACCAAAGTGTCTTTATGGGGGCATTTTCCCAGTAGGCTCTAGGAACTTCACTTTCAGCAATGTCCGTTTTGCCGTTTCATTTCATGTCAACTAACATTACAGGGAGTTTAACTAAGGAAAAAAAAGTTTTATTGTTCATTACAGAGAAAATCACAAATTTATTCTGAGGCAGTTGTTCATTTCCTGAGGAGCTGCAGATCACAGTATACTGTATGTTTGCCTTTGCTTTGGGGTTTGTGCATTTCGGGGGACGGGGGGGAGGGATGAGATCCTTTACCCCCCACCCCCACTGTAACTGCCTCGAAAATAAACGCAGAACAAAATATGAGCGAATTGCATATGAAGAGATACGTAACAGTATCCAAAATGTAAAAAAAAAAAAAAAAAAAGGACACAAAAAAAAGCATGGCATATCATTTGTCATTTCTGTACATGCACGACCACCAGGTGTCGATAATAAAGGAACATTAGGAGTTTTAAAAAAAAAAGTCTCATAATATCCCAGTCTTTAACCAGCATCAGTAGTAATTCAATTCACAAAATGCCCTCATACAGAAATTTCACAAAACAACGAAAAACATAAAAAAGTTACACTGCTCTGTCGAGGAAATAATACTTTTTAAAAAGACGGTCCCATGTTCTTGTTCCTGAAGCAAATCTATGAAATAAAATAATATATATTAAAGAAGAAAAAACAACAACTTCCTTACTTACAGAGCTGCTAATTTTTTTCCTGGTACTTTTGTCCTGTTACAAACATTAAACATCATGGTTATGAATGTATGATGCCTGTTTATAACCAGTGCACCGTCACGCTTTCTGAAAACAGATTTAATCCAAAGTAGTCAGGTCCCTAAATTTCAGTGCATGGACAGCTGAACAAGAAGCAAACGCTAAGCAACAGCAGGTAATATGAACGAAAAAAATAAAATAAAATAAAAATCTAATTAAAAATATTAATATAAGACTGGATTAAGCAGAGACAGACACTCGTGCTACGCTAAAAATTGATTATATTCTACGCTCAATGCACTTTCAGCAATATACAACTTTTGTAATATAAAATATTCTTTGCAAATATAGTACTGTGTATAAAATTTAAAGCAAAAGAAAGAAAAAACTAAAACAACTAACTAAAAAAATAAGGGCTTTAAAAAACAAACAATAAACCAGTTAACTCTCCCTTCAGACTGAGAAATCGATACACGTGGAAGTTCATTCCGACTAAAACATACATTAAGTAACAACAGACTAAAAAAAAAAAAAAAAAGTTATCCATAATTTAAAAAAAGAAGAAAAAAAAAGATGGCACATCTGTAAACATTTTGTGATAATGGTTCCAGATCGATTTAAAAAAAAAAAAAAAAGTGAAATTTTTTTTTAATGGTTCATTTTAAACTGTTGGCACAAATAATTGATTTTAATAAAAAAAAAAAAAACAATTAACATGACAAACTTTAATTCCAGTATCAGCTCCAGCAAGTAACGAGAGCTTTTATCGGAGATTGCGAAGACTGAATTCACAAAACTTTATTATTATTATTATTATTATTATTATTATTATGAGGACTGAAACACGTTCCTCTTTTACACAAATTCATAACATTTTTGTTCTTGGGGATAAAAGAGAAGAGGAAATAAACTGCTCTAACACTCTTTGGCTGATAATAATAACAATAATAACAACAATGACCGTATTGATGGTGATAAGCTGCTGGCTATTGCTTTAAATGTAATTTTTAAAAATGTATCGTGCTGTTTTTTTTTCTCGGATCGAACAAGGATATGCGACTGAGTGAGGAGAACGCGGTGTGGAGAACACTCTCACCATAGGTGGGGTTATTGCAGTTCACTACTTCCTCTTCCTGTTGACGGTTACAAAGAGGAAAGGCTCAAACCACAATGTTCAACAAATGAACGACCTGAATTACCCACCGAACAAGAAACAAAAATAGAGCTTCACGGTGTAATAAACTCATCTTAACTCCCTGCTTGTTTAGAAAATTACAGTAGAAAACAACAACAACAAAAAAGGCTTCCTACAAAATGAATTTCCTGATGTACACTGACAGAGCAAAATCAGATTCAATGCTTTTCAGGAAAACAAATATTTGATACAATAAAAAAAAAAAAAAAAAAAAAAACACATATAGAATGGACGTTTTATTAATAAACGAAGACCTCTTCTTTTTTTACAGGCGTGACTAATGATCCAGCGCTCGACACATCAGAACCTTCATCTTTAACGGCTTTGTCAGTGTTCGCGCCGCTCCCCGACGTTCCCGAGACGCCTCCCTCCGAGACCGCACCCTGGTTAAAGCACATGTGCTTGATGACCTCGTTCGGGTTGGTGAAGGTCATTTCGCATACGTTGCACTTGTACGGCCTTCCCGAGGAGCCCAGGAACAGCGCCTCCATCTGGCTGGAGTCGTCCGCCGCGCACAGCTCCATGCTCTGCCGGTCCACCATGGTGTACGCCGACTCCGCCCCTTGGCTCATGCAGACGTGTCGCGCGGCCTGATTGGCTCGGCAGAAGCTCTTCCCGCAGGCGCTGCAGCGGTACGGCTTTCCCGTGTGGATGTACATGTGCTCGCGCCAGTGACTCTTCTGGATGAACTTGCGTCCGCAGGTGGGACACTCGTACTTCCGTCTCTTCACCTCGCGCTCGATGTCGGCTGCGCCTTCTAGATTGTCGATGTCTGCGATGTCGGATGGAGGAGGAGTATCCGCCTGCGGCTGAGCCGCGCACAACGTCGCCGCCGATGCTGCCGAAGGAACCGAGACGGCCATTTCCCCTCGCGGGGAGACTTTCGATCCAGACATGGGCTGTTCGACATCAACGTCCACCATGATGGGAGTGGCTGCGGACGCTCCGAAACCTGTGAGAACTTCCTCCACCTCGGGCGTGGCAGCTCCTCCAGGTAGTATGGGCGAGGTCGCGTCTCCGGACTCCAGCGTGAACGGCGCCATAGCCTGGGCGTGCCACAGAAGGTGCTCCCTGAGAGCAGCTCGCTGGTTGAAGCGACTGCCGCAGATGTGGCAGGTGTAGTGCTTCCGGAACGAGGAGGTTCGTTTCATGATGCTGGGTTTAACGTGCAGGATGGTGTTAGGGTTCCCGCTAGGCAAGGTAGACCCGCTTTCGCCGGACGACACGTCTGCCTCGGAGCAGTCTCTCCCAAACTGGTTACCGCTCGTCGTCGCCGCTGCCTCGACCTCCATGTCCGGCTGCAGTCTGGATCCAGACGACAGAGACGTGTTTGCGTTGGACCCCTTTACATCGAGCACGCCCGCGTTATCCGAGTCGACGGGTGAGGACTGCCTCCTGGCGGAGAGACGCCCGGACTGCGCCCCCTGTTGGCCTGATATCTGGATGCCATAGAGAGACGTGTTAAGCCGGATGCTGGGCTCGGGATGAGAGAAGGCCGATTGGCTGTTCAGGGTAGCCTCCTGGATGAGGGGGTAGGCGTGCAGGAACTTCACCCCCTGCTCTAGCCGGGCCGGGTCGATCAGCTGCGGTGCCAGTTTGCCAGTGTACATCAGGTTGAGGAGGTAGCTGAAGATATCGGGCTGGATGTCCGCGGGCTTTAAACGAACGCAGTCGCTGGAGGGCGAAAAAAAATTAATAAAAACACAACAAAACCACAATGACCTCAAAGGAAAATGTCTCGTCTAAGCAAAATAAATCAGATTTTTACTTATTATGTAACATTTTTATTAGATTATATGTAGAGTTTGAGATGAAACAGACGGGATCCAAATAAAATCATCAACTGGTTTATTTTCCAGCTGTGACCTTACAAAGCAGGAACTGAACGCAGGTTAGCGATGTTCTAACATGCTCAGCTTTTAGAATTTATTTATTTTTATTTAAAAAAAACAAACAAAAAAACGCTGTTCAGGAAACTAGTACTGATACATTAATGTTAGCGTGAGTAGCGCTGGAATGAGTGTTCCAGTCTATGACCACATGGTGCAGTCGCAGGGTTATTTTTGTTCATCAGTGGGTCATTTTCTCAATTCGGTGGCGACACTGAGGTGTTTGAGAGGAACCATATGCACATACAGTATCAGTCAAAAGTGTGGACACACCTTCTAATTCAATGTGTTTCGTTTAGTGATTTATTTGCTGCATTCTAGAGCAACGCTGGAGATTTCAAAACTATGAAACAACACATATAGCATTGGGGAATTAAGTAACAACAGCCACAGTCGGTTGTTATTTTAAGACATGAAGGTCGGCTGTTCTGGATCAGATCTTGCAAAAAGGACGGTTTTGTGATCAAGCTCCATGATGATGAAACTGTCTCTCATGAAGACCTTCACAGGAAAACAAGACCAAAACTGACCTCTGCTGCAGAG
>JAQQZS010000020.1:17274863-17287101 GCA_030068045.1 Platyallabes tihoni | reverse complement strand
CCCCCGGACGGACTGTTTTGAAAAGCGCAAAAGAGACTAGGATTGAGTTTATCATGAACAAACAAATTATCAAAACAAACAAACAAACGAAAATAAAAATAGAGCTCGATTGATCTTCGGCGGCAAGAAAGTTAATTCCACTTGACGTGTTTAAAACTTTCGGTCATGACTACAAAACACGCTGCTGAAATAAAGAAATATGCGTAAAGGAATAGCGATCAAGGGTGCAGGGTTCAGGGATTTAAAATTTAAACTTTTTTTTAAACTGAAAATTTATTTTAAAAAACTGTGAAGCGTACAGAATCGCATTACAAACAGAATCGCCATCCAGGTATCGCGATAGTATTGTGTCCACACCCTGACTAGTAAGTAACTATACTGTTTTATTTTAAACAGTATAGTTTCAAGCTTGGACGCTCAGCGTGCCTTGCTTGCTTATCAAAATTTATAATTATTTGTAATTAGTTCACTAAGAATTAATGTGCTTCAATCTGTAAAACTGTCACCGTTATACACAATTATAATATACACAGGTATAATTATACAAAAAAAGTCTAGGACTGCCGATAAAGTCCACAACCTGTGTTGTAAATTGTTGTCTGTTTTTGAATGACTGATGTATATATTTCCACATTTCTTTCTTCGCAACAGGAACGACAACTTTGCAAACTATCCGCTATTTGCAGTTGCTCGCCAGCCGTTTCGTGATTAGCCAACACGCTTTAAAGCATATCATCCGAGCGGGTTGCCCGCGGCCTTGCGTTCTGTCACTTTAATAAAAACATTCGTGTTTAAACCTAAAACCTGGCGAGTAATTTTACTTCATTTAATATAACAAATTTCTTTTTTTTTTGTTTTGCTATACAAACAGGCAAATAATCCTGTACTTGAGTAAAAAGATTCCCTCGATCAAATATTACTTAAGTAAAAGTACCTGAGTAAAAGTTCTCACCTTCTAATTTGTTGAAGTAATAAATTTCCTGAATTTCTATCAGCCAACATCAGCCTTTTACAAACAATAATAAAAAAAAAAAGGAACTCTCTCTCTCGCCCTGTTTTCGTCACAACCGGCTCTGCTTCTGATTTCAGACACCTGTAACATTTTTCGGCGTGTCTCGAAAGAAAAGGGAGACACATAATTATGCATAATTGTCAGCAGGTGGCGAAATTCTCTCTGCAAATACTACACACCACTGTGGATGTTTATCGTAAAAGTACAGAAATTTGCTATAGAATGTAGTGAAGAAAAAGTAAAAAGGACTTTAATAAAGCTAAGCAAGTACAGATACATGAAATATGTACTCAAGTACAAATATACTACATTACCTCCAGAATATGATGATTTTATTAAATTAAAAATGTTTTTCTTTATCTATCATCTGAAAATCTTTTTCATACAGCTGTTAAAATCATATTTACTTGAATTACTTTTCATATTAATAACTAACACAACTAAGACTAGCTGGTAAATTGAAGCTGAAAGTAACGGCACCCTTACTTTTAAAAGTAAAAGGCATAGAAGCTTTGATTTAGCGTATGATATATTTAGGAGGTTTACTCGTTTTGTGGTCATCAGCTATCGGTCAGATTTGCCTGGGAGAATTCATAGCTGATGTACACGTGAATATGATGCAAAATACAAAATCTGTAAAAAAAAAATAAATAAAAAAAATTCAAAAGGATTTTGTATTCAGTTTGTCCTAGAAACAACACTGACACACCTTTACTAGAGATTATCTCTTGACAATATTATTTACCCAGTCCACTAATCTGGACATCCAGAGTTGGGTTTCTGACGTCTTTAGTTTAAAGTAACATCACACTTATTTTCCTGAAAACCAAGTGGAAATAATTGAACATAAGAGAACGAGAAAAGCACGATTTCTTCCAACAATATCTTACATTTATAATGTTCAGTTGTTTTTCCCCCCCACAGTGTTCGTGATCCCTCAATACACTGCCACAAATTTAATTTCCTTAATGAACAGTAGATTAATTAAAATGTAGGCATTTCACCACTGAATTAATAAAATATTACGAAAAGTTGCCTCACATCTCTCTGTGTGTGAAGTCTGAAATGTTATTCTTAGACAGTTTTGATATTACAACATGTCTGGGTTTACATTTCAAGTATCAAAATTTTATTAAGTAACTTACATATCATAACCTTTATTTAAAACAAATGTTTAAAGCCTTGTAACATTACTTATTGCACTGTTCTGTAACACTGCTGCGCTAGCTAGAGATGTTACTGATCAATCGTTAACTCGTTAACTAGCACTATGAACAGAACCGATTAAAAACTTAACTGATAAGGTGTGTTTTGGTGCCATGGAAACCTTGACTTAATTCTAACGTTAGCTAGCTTCGCTATCCTGACAATAACTTATTTGCAGACGTGTGTCTGGGTGATTCCTTTTTTTTTTCTAAGTGTGTGTACTTACACATTCCCACTTCCCCTTTCTCCATCTTCATTTCCCGAGAGATCAGTCAAAAAAAATTTTTTTTAAATGACCGCTGGTGTTGTAAAGCACTTTCCGTCTAACGTATGTCCGTGAGCGCTTCACGTGCGCTTCACGTGGACAGCTGATGAGCGTGTAGAGAGGCGGGGCTGATCACAGATGGCTGTGTGTGAGAGAGGGACCGAGCGAATCAATGCTTTGTATGCAATTAAATACTATTTTACTCTTTTTAAAAATAATAAAAAATTGAAAATTAATATGCAGAAATAAGTAGTGTTCATAGTGTGGAAGGTCATCACTAGAGAAATCAGTGTATGAGGAGACACTGGATTATGCCACTAGAAATGTGTGTCTGGGTATCATTAATTATTAATAATTCAACATCAATTATTGATTGTTACCGTGTTCAACTATTGATTTGAAAAAAAAAAAATGTGCAACACTACCAAGTTACTATTCTTGTTTTTTTAACCGATATTTAGAATATATTTTAATATTTCATTTAATTTTTAGAATGAAATTTTAGTTACAATTTAAATTTCCATGACCTAGCAACTTAAATCATGTAAATAAAAATAAAAAAAATAAATAGATAGATAAATTAATTAATTCATAAAAAAAAAATAATAACACTAATAAAAATAATAACAAATTAAATAAAAAAAAACACATTTTGGAAGGGTGGTCAAATATAAAAATATAATTTGGTGTCAACATACAATAATCTTTTTTTAATGACACAGGACTTAATCTTAATACACATCATGATTTGTAGAACTGCCTTGGAGGATAATGATGTATCGCCCCACCCACATGGTTTGGTTTGGTATGTGAAGGCTTTTTTGTTGCTTATTTTCCTGTTTGGTAATCGTCCCCCCCCCCCCCCCCAACAAACCACTCGGTGATGTGGCAGGCCCCACGGGGGTTGACAGGAATCTCATAGCGTACTGGTTATGCAGCATTGCTGAGCACCGGGAGAACGGCCCACTTCGGCTGCTCAAACCTGAAACGCAGCTGCAGAGCCGAAAATACGCTGTCGCTGCCCGGGCGGACCCTCGTAGGAGAGGAGGGGAGGGGACAGGACGGGAGGATTACACACCTTTACCTCAAAGATGTGTTGCTTTTAGTGTTACCTTCCCCCCAGGTTACAACCTTTTAGATCGCTCTCAGATATGTGATGTTACTTTAACATTTGATATAAATAAAGACAAACCACTGAGCTTTTTACAGACCACAGGGATGTTATGATATATACTTTTTTTTTTTTTTTTTTACTCTAGTTTACCTAAATACCAGCCATGCGCAGGTTGACCTGACATATTCCCGTCTACCGAAAATGTCTATTGTTGTCTAGCAAAATGACATTGCTAATAATATAATATAATAACGTAGCTAGTTTTAGGTTGCGTAAAGTTGAAGGGGACAAGAACGAGTTTTGTGAGGCTCTATAAAATGTAAAATACTTTATTTTCTTTTTTTATTGCATTTCGATCCCTTGTTGTAGTTGATCTGATCGTCAAGAACCCCGGACTGAGTTTTAAGCAACTTTTAAACACAATCATTTTTCTTTTCTTTTTTTTCTTTTTTTTACACATTCCAAAGTGACAGTTTTATTTTTTGACATTTGGTTTGAACAAACAAAAAGCATAAATTGTGTATTTTAAAAATGTTACATAAGAAATGTAAAGCACGTTTACAAATATTTAGTTTTTAAAAACATGTGTGTGTATATATTATCTTTTATATATTATCTATTTATTATACATGTTAAATTATATATACACTGTATATATAAACTTTTGTACTTATTGCATGTTTAAATACTGAATACGTTATTGCAGGTGATAAAATAATAAATTCAAGTCATAATAAAATAGGGTGGCAAGAAAAATGTAAGTGCACCATTTGTAATGTTCTGCTAGACATGAGATGTGATTTTTTTTAAAAAGTCACAAATATAATCAAAAACAATACTTCAAAGCTGTCACGCCAACTGGAGTCCAATCAATGAAATGATTATGGAGGTGTGGTTTAGAGCAAAATCAGCTATTCACACACAGCACTAGCTGAAACCTCACAAAAAGAGATCTCAGAAGAGCTGGTGAGATCTGCATGCAGCTGGAAAGGGGTACGAAGTCGTCTGAAAAACAGTGACGTGGCCTGACCATTCCAAAAGGCACAACACACTATAATGAATGAAGTCTAGAGCTAACCGCTAACGTCGTGAAGGATTCATTGGAGCAGGTGAACATCTCTCATTGAACAGACATGGCTTTAGAGACACAAAATCCAATTTTTTTTAAGGCGGCCCATGTCAGAACCCAAACCTGAGATACTGAGAAATGACCTCAAGACATCTGTTCACACCAGACTTCCTAAGAACATGGCTGAGGCAGTTCTGTGAGGAAGGATGGCCCAAACTGGCCCTAATTCACAGTAACAGGAAGTGCTTGCTTGGGGTTAATGCTGCTAAAAGTGTTTCAACCGAATCTGTTTCACTTACTTTTCCCACCAACACTTTGATGGCGAGTTCAGTAAAGACGTAGAAGACCATGACTGCTTGTTTTTCATCCACTCAGAAATATAGTTTTTGCTTATATTTGTGAGCTTGTTGAACATCAGACCACATTTCATGATCAATCCATACAGAAATCCAAGAGATTTTAAATAGTTCTCTTACTTTTTCTTGCCACTGTCTCTATTCGAACATCAAATCATCCAAAGCCGGTCAATCAACAATGAACAGAAAACCAATATCACCTGCATGAAACACGGTTTGTGAGACTCGAGTCAAAATAACCTCCTGACAGAGCCACTCTTTTAGTCTCATCCCTTTTCGTTTTGATGGAAGATTTACTCGCTGCTTATCCATGACATGTGATTTTTAAAGTAAAGTAGCGATCCTGGTTAGTGTGTGACCTTTGAACCCTGAACTCTGGCGTGTCAGCTCTTGACATTTAATCTGAGATAGCTACGCTGCACTGTCAGTGGCTATGCTTTCTATGCCACGTGATTAGTCACGTGACACTCGTGTCTGCTGAGGGAGAAGGTGGGAGGGGAAAAACAAATGCCAGAGACATTCGGTGCGAGCAGACGCACAGGTCTGGGAAGAAAGTCTCGATGTTAACAGGGCACAGAAATACCGACCAGTCCTGTTTTTTACATTGCAAATTTCTCCTTCACCAACTTCCAGGTTTCAACGTTTGTCACGACAAGGTTGCCCATCAGTAAATCAAAAATGATCATTAATGTTGACTTCTGTCCAGCAAAGGAGCTTCTCTGATTTTGCAGGAAAATGGACGCCATGGCTGGGTCAGATTCATTCCAAGCTCAATCAAAACAAAGACTTTTAAAACTAGACCAGCTAATAGCCTATTGCAAAATACAAAAAAAAATAAAATAAAATACATAGACTAACTTAAACTATATTAAGCTACTCAGATGTGCGGTAAACAATACTCAAAATCAATAAGTGAAAGATCAGTACAAGCAGATACTTTTGCCATATTGTGTAGTGAAGCAAATCTATGCTTTATCAGAAAATACAAAGCTCTAGAGAGGTCACATCACATTCTTTTTAGTTCTTTTGTTTATTCTAAATCGTACTCAAGAATGAACCAAACCCGAGAACCAAATTGTATTTCTGGAGCACAAATTAACCAAAATGCAGAAACAAACTAGATCAAATTAACCTAGATGTGTAAACAAATTGCATTATGGTGAAGAAATGAACCAAAACGTGAGAACAAATTGTATCGCTGGCACAGAAATCAACCTAAATAAAAAGAAAGATATGAACACAAATCAAAGATGTGTACACGAATACCTAAATCTGGAGGAAAATATTATCTCTAGTGCATAAATTAACCAAAACACAGGAACAAAATGTATCTCCGACAAACCAACTTAGCAAAACATGAGAACATATTGTACCTCTGGCACAGAGTGCCATCTTTGATGCACAAATTAACCAAAATGCGAGAAAGAATTCTATTTTGTGAATCCAAATAACCAAGATGTTAAAATAAGTTGTGTCTGCGGAAGAGAAATTAACCCAAATGTGAGAAGGAATAAATTTTTTTGCACACAAATACCTAAATTTGGAAACAATTTGTATTTCTAGCACATAAATTCACTGCAACATGGGAACAAATTGTATCTCTGGCACAGAAATTAACATACATATGAGAAATTTGTAAATTTCAAACTGTATCTCTGTTGCACAAACTAACCAAAATGAGTAATTAAGGAAATTTTAGTTTAAAAATGGGAACAATTCAGTAAAAACAAGTGAACAAACATCAATAAATCTAAGACGAGGCGACTCTGAGGGTCTGCTGGAAACAAACGCGAGGCTTTTCCATCTCGTCTCGTCTCATTTCATCTTGTGTTCATTCAATGAATGTAGTGTGAAGTTTTAGATTAAAAAAAGCGGAAGATCATGTTTTTTTTCCCAGGTGTCTCCATTCTCACCATACCAACACCAAATGCTAGAACTAAAGAGAATAACTTTAATCTGCTTAATGTTAATGGTTTGAGAGCGGTCACACTGGCCATGTACAGCAGATGTACAGGATGTCGCTGACTGACAGGGGCGGGGCGATACGTCGAAAATATCACATCATAACTTAAAGATCTTATGTCTCTTCTTTGTAGAACCTTGCACTTTTTTTCCCATTATTTTGGATATGATAATAAGCCCTGACCAGGTGACATCACCTTTCTGAAACATTCATGACAAAATAAATGTTTAAATGTTGTAAAAGCCTTTATATATTTTTACGTGTTTATTTTGGAGGAATTTACAAATAGTCAGAACTAAAATATTTTTTTTTATTAATTTAGTCATTAAAATGATTCCCATTTATTGCGATTCTCAGATAAAATACACATTTAAACAACAGATTAACTGACGTTTACGATAAGTTAATCTGTGATTACGATAGTGATTAACGGTCGATCAAAAAATAAAAACCGACATCTTTTATCATTTTGAATTTGGAATAAACGTGTGTAAACTAAACGGCGCTCGCGCTATAGTGTTGGCCGTTAGCCCCGCCCCCAGTGCAGACACGTGGACCGGACAGATCTCCCGCAGAGTCAGAGGCACAGAGAGAGAGACCACTTCCGTAGTACGTTTTTCCCCCTTCTTCAGCAAACTGAAAATAAGCCTCAGAAACGAAACACTGCCGCGCGTGCGGTCTGTGAAACAAACGGCCATGTAGTTTATATATATATATATATATAAAAATATACGTTAACTGAAAACTCGCGAGCCCGAAAAAGCAACGTTTAAAACGGTCACACACACACAAACAGATAGAGGAAAGAGGGGGTTAGAGCTAGGCTAGTCACCGAGTGAAACGCTCGAACTTCACCGGGAAACGCTTTTAGTTCAGGATTACACCGGGGAGCATCACGTGACTCGAGATTTTAAATTTTAAAAATGAGAAAGGTTACCTTTCCTCCGTGCGAGCGCGTGGAGTCGAAGCGGCGTTGCTCTGTGTGTGTGTGTGTGTGTGTAAAAGAGTGTGTGTGTTACCGTGGACTCTCGGTCCGTTGGTCGCGGCGCAGCTGCTCTGTTCCTCTCAGACGCAGCATTGGCGGCGGTGGTTGTCGGTGTTTTCCGGTCGGGTTACGTTACAATCACATGACTGACTAAAGGACCTTAAAAACGGCGCACAGGCGGTTGTGAGGGGGAAACACACACGCACGCACACACACAAGCTACTTCCCCGGAGGGGTTGGTTTGTGTATGTATGTGTGTGAGTGTAAGAGAGAGATGGGGGTGCCAAAACAAATGAAGCGTTTGGCGGTATGCGCGCGCCAAACGCGATAAGACGAGTCGTGAAATGTGAAATGTTTTGGTCGTGCTCGCCATGTTTACACACACACACACACACACACAGATGGAGGTGATTTAACCTTATTTTAGTACATCTCTGGAAAACCGTAGCAGGGCTCATCTCTCTCTCACACACACACACACAAAACGAAATGACAGGGAAAATAACGAGCTAAAGCAGCGGCTCATTTGCATTTCGGTTGACGCGGGTTTGTCAACGGCTGCCGCGCGCGCTCAGGGTTTTTCTTCTTTCTCAGCTCCGCGTGCTTCAGTTCCATTTAAAAGAAACATAATAATTCGCACGTGCGATGACCATAAAAGGATGAAGATGACCGTTAAACGATAATAACGGACAGCAGCGAAACGAAGGCGTTTAGTTCATACGCACTCAAGCTAGAAAATGTTTGTTTTAGACATTAGTTTTTTAGTGTTACATATATTTTAAGTGCATTATGTAGGTTACACGTGTGTCATGAAAAGGGAAATACATTAAACATTTTGCAGATGAAAACAAATTACAAATTGTATGCAAAACATTATTATTATTTTTTTTTTTTTTTACAAAATAATGAAACATCAAAACTCTTTGATTTAAATTATCCTATCTATTTATCTTATTTAAAAAAACTAATAGTATATGTTTTAATTGAGGCACAGGTAAATCTGACTTTATACTTTGCTTTTTCTTATCTTTTCTTTATTTCTTTGTTGTTGTTTTTTAATGCAAATTCAACACAATCCTGAACAGCCCCTATTCTTGAGGGATTTATATTTCCTCTCAAAAGTAAATGTCATTTTACCAACAAAAATAAAAGCCCTTTAATATATCTGATTTATTAAATCATGTATAACTGAAATTCTGTTTGTGTCATATGGTGCATGGACGGTGTAAGCAATGTCATCAACTTTTGTGTCATAACTGAGAGCTCGTCAGTTCCTCGCAGGCCTCCCTGAGCATGTAACAATAAGCAGCGTCATCATCATCATCACCTTTATTGTCACACTGTGAGGTAATAATATATGCTAAAATATTGGAGCAGCGGGTTGATCCCACACACTCCATTCGCAGGTCATGGTAGCACGCAGGCGTCAGGATCTGCACCCTCTAGTATGGAGTATGAGGAAAAACATGAAACTTTTTACAAGACTTATAAATATACATGAATGTGATTATCAATTCTTTCAGGCATTATAAAAAGGGCAGGGACTTAATCAACGATTGTGATTGGGAAACGCGCTCGTGTCTTGATGCCAATGTTAGCCAACCATCCATATACCTACCTAACTGCTAGTTAACCAGCCCGTGTTTATTACGCACGTGGCATCGTTTCTCATGATGTATTATTTACCAGCAGCTGATCCTGACAAAAAACCAAAACAGTTTTCTTTATGGCTAACATTTGCATATTACCTAGCTAATTATAAAATACGTGACTGGTCCCCATCCTGAATCAATGTTATTAACCAACACAGACATACAAGATGTAAATAAGCACCATTGTTTTATGATAAAATGTAAAAACCCAAAGATGCTACGTGTTTGAGCACATAAGGTTTAGCTATTAATACATTATTAACACTTTGTCGACTTTCCTTTAGCGGCTTTTCGTTAAAAGCATCTACTTGGCTAGGCGTAGAATGACAGGGTTGCTCTTCTCAACAGATCTCAGAACAGCACAAAGTCTTCTTTAAGTTTTAGAGTTCGACCAGTACGTGACTCCAGCAACATTTTATGCTTTTCCTAGAATTTAACTAGAATCATGTAAAGTAAAGTTTCAAAAGTCCTAGCTGTTTGTCTCTGGGACAGTCCACGTTCAGATTCACCAACAATCCGATCTCTTTGGAAATCAGACATTCTGAGTTCTGTGCACGGTTAACGATGTAATTGGTATAGTAATTGTGGTGCATATGTCTTATTAGAAACATGTTCTGTATGTGTCTGTTTATTTCTGTGTTTTAATCACAATTAAGAAATAGGAGTTTAACAGTCAGTTATACATTATACTTTTGGAATTTGTACTACTGGAGCTCACTGGAGAAAAGACTTAGTATGTGCTAGGTCCATGTGTAAAAACCCACTATAAATACAGTATAAATATTGCCTGGTCAAAAAAAAATACAAAAGTCACACACGCAAAATTTCATTCAATGCCCTTCGCTCTGAAATAAGCTCAATCTGGATTCATCAGACCACATGACCTTTTTCCATTGATCCAAAGTCCAGTCTTTATGCTCTTTAGGAAGCTGAAGCCTTATGATGACTAATAAGTGATTTTCTTATGGACACACAGCTGTTTAGTCCCAATCCTGTGAATTCTCATCACACTTTGTGTGCGTGTGTGTATATGATCATTATTAAACATAGCCCTGAGTTTTTACTGTTGATTTTCATGTATGAGTTTATTTTTTATACTGTCCTTCCAGGGTTTGATAGTGTGTTAAATGGTTCTTAACCCAGTTTGAGAAACTTCAAATATCCTTATTTGTTTTATTTTTTTGCCAAATGCAGCCCAATAATTTATCCCTCCTGAAACAGCGACTTACTGTAGTAGAGATCTGGCAAAACATTTTCTTGTCCTGAATAAGGCATGAGTCTGTGTGAAGAGAAAGGAATGAAGTGTTAATATCGTTAAGGCTATAAAAAAAAGAAAGAAAGAAAGAAAGCCCTATCAGCGATTCTGCTCTGCTGTTAGTCAGTGAAACTTCTGTCTAACACCTTGGTTTTGTTCTTTAGTTGATTAGATGAGCTAGTCAGCTAATTACAATAGGTCTCTTAGTTAGTTAGCTGGTTCCAGTAATGTGTGTTGTTAATTTATGTTGTGTTGTTAATGTATGTTGTTGCATGTACTGTATGTAGCACCTCGGTCCTGGAGGAACATTGTTTCATTTCACTGTGTACTGAACTGTATATGGTTGGAATGACAATAAAAGCCTTCTTAACTTGACTAGACTACTTGACTTAACCAAACAAAAGAAACAGATTTTTAGATTTCAGACATCTTGAGCAAACCCACCGTAAAGCTGTGATGTATATAAACCATGGTGATTTATACTGTACATAAGGTTTATACTAATGCTAATTTTGTTGTTGTAAAATACTGTATAATCAGCCATTTCTGTCATCGTGTGTGTATGTGAGAGTGACCTATTTGTATATTTGTCCTAAATGTTTTGACAGTTAAATAGACAAGAAGGCTGTAAGCTCCACTTCGTACACCGCAGCAAACAGACGAGCGCTTTGTGTAGCCGTGTAGCAGGATATGGAGCTTAAGGGGAAGCACAACTTCAGAAAAAAAAACGTCAGGAAATGTGGAAGACATCTCACACACACACACACACACACACACACACATAAACACATTACAAAGTGAAGTGAAAAGAGAGGAGGTGTGGCTATGTTCTTCACAATACTGATATTGAAAATTCAGATGTTAGTAAAATCTAAAACTTTTAGAAACAGCAGGCAACATTAAGGTCTTAATTCCTGATTGAGTAAATAATGATTAACTATTAAACTATCACACACACACACACACACACACACACATTGCAGTGAAACACTTGGCAGTGAAAATAAAAAAATTTATTTGTACATAAACAAATGTATGATGTAAATTATTATTATTATTATTATTATTAATATTATTATTAATATTGTTATTAAATAGATTATACCCTTTTAATTTTCAGTTGTGTGGTAGAAGGGAAAGACACCATCAGTAAAACAGCAGCATAATTAAAAGAAAAAAGAAGCTCTTTGCACAATATCTTATTATATCTCACTATCGAGTCATGAAAAAATATATCATTTTTATTTCATTATATATTATAACATCATTATAATGCTTTAAAAGAGATTTTTTTATTTTATTTGTGGTTTCTGCATTTCATTACGCCAGCACTAGAGGGCAGTGTTGTCTACGGCGAGAAT
>JAQQZS010000020.1:17219858-17234789 GCA_030068045.1 Platyallabes tihoni | reverse complement strand
TGGGCGTGTCTCAGAGTGGATGTTGCTCAGAGTGGGCGTGTCTCAGAGTGGATGTTGCTAAGAGTGGGCGTGTCTCATAGTGGATGTTGCTAAGAGTGGGCGTGTCTTAAAGTGGATGTGGCTTAGAGTGGGCGTGTCTTAGAGTGGATGTGGCTTAGAGTGGGCGTGTCTTAGAGTGGATGAGTCTCAGATTGGATGTTGCTCAGAGTGGGCATGAAGCAAATTAAGTGTGGTTAAGAATGGACTTGGCTTGAAGTGGGTGTGGCTCAGAGCAGGTGCATCTTAGAGTGGGAGTGGCTTGAAATGTCTGTGGATATGAGCGGGTTTGCTTAGCGCGATTGTATCTCAAACTTTACTCAAAGTTTAATTGTTTAGAGTGAGAGAGCGTTTATTTAGAAAGGTGTGAGTGGGAGAGGCCTGAAGTGAGTGGGCTTGTCTCAGGGGATTATGGGAATAGGAGCTCCTGGATTATGTCACAAACTACAGAGGTCGCTCTCACACTAGGATTATTCTATTAATTATTACAATTATACACAAAATTCAACCATGATATAATATAATACAGTTCTGGAGATGCATCCTGGCTTTGCATTTTTATCTGATTAACGGTGGGATGAATATTGACGGATTCGTGTGTGTTCTTCATTTAAACTCCTAGCAGCGTATATATTAAACAAAAAGCCGTGCATCTGGAAATCTAATTAAAACATGGATAATTAATCAGAACATAACAGAGTCGCCAGGATTTAGCAAAATTTCTATTCCAAGTAGCGTACATCTCAAAACCTGCACTATTACACTGTGGTGCGTACACGTGTCTGATATGAAAAACACGTGTGCGAGTGTATGTGAATGTGTATATGAAAGCGAGTGTGTTTTCTGTGTTTCAAAGCCTCGTACCCTTTGCTGGAAGCTCGACTGAGTGTACAGGTTGACTCCCCCAACTGGGAGCTCCTAATAGTTCTCCTAAAAACAAAACTGAACCCCAGAGATGCACCGTTCGTTTTTACTTTTCCTGCTGTTCTTACGTGAGATCTTACGTGACGTGTCCGATGTGAATTTGGATCCTATTTGTGAACTGTTTCATTAGAAACGCCACTAAAACCACAAATTGGCATAGAAATGCCCCCTTTTGGCTGTGTTCTTCATCACCACCACCACCACCACCATCATCATCATCATCATCATGGTTCTAGATCCCAGGAGAGAGAGAGGTACCTGTGGCGTGGCAGGCTGGCTGAGGATCCTGCTCCTGACACATTACATTTGCTCCGTAGCTGTTGTGCAATGAGCAAAAGGAGAAGGGAGGGAGGGAGGGATGGAGGAAGGGAGGGAGGAGGGGGCAGGTATAAAAAAAAGAAAGAAAGAAAGAAAGAAAGAATGTTTCAGTCCAAGCAAATCAAGACAAAGCTTGTGGTCACAAGCAGAGGCATAAAGCTGGCTGTCGATCATAACCATCAATAACAACACAAGCGAAAAACAAAAACAAAAGGACTCAGCAAAGAAATGATGAGACTGCGAGAAAACAAAAGGGGGCGCAAGAAAGCTGGCTTTCCAGAACAGACAGAGTCTGGAATGAAAAGCCAGAGATTTCTTGTTCAAGTCTTACATTTTTTTTTTCCCTTTTAAAACATTTATGCAAAATAACATAAAGCGTGTCCATGCAGACGGTCCTAAACCCGGGTCACTTTTTGGATCCCCGCTTGGAGGACATGACTGATCTGATTACCGTGTGATGCTGGACGGGAACGCTGACCACAGACACCGGACTGGCCGATCCCGACGTGTCCACGTCATCCACCGCAGACCAGACAGACGCCACCTGTGAGGCAGCGAGGAACAAGAGGAAGAAGAGGAACAATCATCATGATCTCTTCACACTCAATCTGTACCTTCAGCATTCTGCTCTTTTACGCTCAGTATATTTCATAGACAACAGAAAAGATAAAGTGCTTCCTGGAGAGTCTGTTCATTTTACAGACGATCCTCCCAGATGTGTGCAGATGTTCGTGTCTGTTAAAAAAATACCGACATGATTTATTTAAATAGGACTAAAATCCTAGAACTAACCAGACAACATTCTCATACCCCATCGACACTCGTATATCTTATTATTTTATACGTCAGAATGAACAATGTGGACATTTTATTATCCTACATGAACTCATAAAGAGTTATAAAAACATACCCAGTAGCTAGCTTACTAGCTATTACAAAAACCTTACCATTTATTTACATCAACAAGTGGAACCAAGAAAGAGATAAACTGACTAAATCCAATGTGTCCAAATTCATATCTGACATTCCTTCATTTTTATTATTTTTTCCCCCCACCCCAAAACTTATGAGCTCTCCAAGATCACTGCTTCTTTTTAGATCTTTATTTATTTATTTATTTTTTACATCATTTACATAATTTCAATGGTAGGTACATAAAGTACATTAAAAATCTGTACTTGAGAACTAAAAACTAGAGATATACTAGGTAAAATAGTATTCAAGTAAAAGTAGAAGTCCTCAGTTTACATCTGTACTTGAGTAAAAGTAAAAACAAAAGGTGCTCGTCTTAACTGTCAAAGTTCATGAGCTTGTATTATCTCAGAGTAGCCTTTAAGTCATAGGAAAAGACTTTCTCTCTTTCTTTCTCTCTCTCTCTCTCGTCTGTCTGCAACCATCACCACTTCTGACTTCAAACACCTGCTACATGATTGAACTGTTTTTTTTGTTTGTTTGTTTTGTTTCGGGTTGCGTGTGTCACCAAAGCAAATTCCTTGTGTGTGCAAACATACTCGGCAAAAAGCTCATTCTGATTCTGATTCCGTGTTTTTTTTTTTTTTTTTCAGAAAAGGCATATCACACAAATTCCATATAATAGCCAGCAGGTGGCGATATTACATGCTACATGATATTATTAAATGCTACACACCTTTGTGGTTATGTAATGTAATGCCATGTAGAAATGTAGTGAAGTACAAATTGTAGATATGTGCTTTAGGATGTAATGGAGTACAAGTAAAAGTAAAGTATAGATACATTAAATATATAACGAAATACAGTAATAAGCTTATTATTATGACTTAATTACTTTTGTACATTTGACTAATTTAGTGTAATAATTAAAAGATTAGCTTATAATCTTTTTGTACCACATGCTGCCCCCCGCCCCCCCTCCTTAAAGAACATTTTATAAGAAAATTATGCCTTTATTTATTTATTTTGGCCAAGAATTGCGCAAGTAACCCATGTACAGTAGCTCCAGGTCACTCCTTAATTCCTAGACAAGCGTTTACACTGGCAACATAATCCGATGAGTCTTATTTAAAAATAATTTAAAATGATACATAAACATGAATTTCAGCTGACACTGAGACGTTATAATGAATAAATATTTATGACAAGCTAAACTGTACAAACATTCTAAACATCCCGCTTAAGTCCCACCTTCATGCTGTAGGAGTGGCTCACATTTCAGTCAATCACAGATGAGCCCGAAACACTCGTGCACCTGTTTTGTTACTGAGCGTGTTAGATTAACTCCATACAGTGTTTATACGGGTCCAGCTGGACTCACACGAGTTCTGAAAGTGTTACATCAGCACTGGAGATTTTATTTGGTACCCAATCAGAACGAGTGAGGCGGGACATATCTGTCCCAACATATCAATTTACAACAAATTTGGGAATCCTCTCGCATGGATAAGATCTCACCTTTCTTGCAAAAAAAAAAAAAAAAAAAAAAGGATGATTTTTCTCCGCAATGTGCAATAGCTCACAGTGGTTAAGGCATTGGATTACGGCTCGGAAGGTCCCAGGTTCAAATCCCACGACCACTAAGTTGTATAATGAGATAAAAATGTAAGATAACGGCGTCTGCCAAATGCCTAAATGTAAATGTAGAAAGGCACCTATATGAATGAAGGGCATGCATATGTGTAATAATAAGTGTTCCCTTTTTTTTTTTTTGGCATTTTTATATACACCACCAGGGGGCGCTTATCCTAGTGGTTCTCAAACATTCTTTAGCTGGGATCTCCTTTAACTGTAAAAGGAATTCACTCTGTCAGAATGGATTTACTTCATAAACATGATTTAATACGTATAAATAAATAAATATGCTTTCTACTATTAAAACCTGCCACTATTTGGTGCTTTTACCCCTTAATATAATAACTTCTACACCATAAAATTTTATTCAGACTATAAAAGTATATTTTAGGGGATTTAAACTTGACTTAAAATGAAAAGTGAAACTCGTGCGGTATAAATCATGAGTAATGGTTGTAAAGACTGACGTGTTGTGCGTCTCCTGAGGTCTGGAGTCGTCTCTCCAGCAGCTGCAGGTCGGAGGTGACGGCGTTGAGCAGCAGGCGGAGGCGGTTCCCGATGACGTGCACCCTCTCCTGCGCCTCCAGACACTCGCTGCCCTGCGCCTGCACCAGGAGCTGCCCCGAGAGGTCCTGCAGGCTGCTCACGCTGTGCTCCGTCTCGCGCAACTCACGCTCGATTTGCTGCGCACACACACACGGGAATAGTAGCACATCAGTCACCGCACTGCTGAGTCTGATTCTATTCTCCACACCTATTTGACAGAAGTGTGTCAGTGCGAGTGTGTCACCTCTAACGCTCTGTAGTGGCACCGGAGTGTATGATGGTCCAGTCCCGGTGCGACGGGGACGATTTCGTTCCTCCTCCGGTCGATGTTCTCTAACCAGAGCAGCAGGCCGTGACTCAGCTCATGGAACTCCTGCCATGAGCAAATACAAAACACACACACACACACACACACACACACTTCAGCACTGAAAACAACGAACAGAGATAGTCAATAAGAAATTGATATAAAAAAAACTACCAAAAAAAATGATCGAGACTTGAACTTTCGTGTCATGTTGCAAATGACATAATGGAAGGTTACAATGTTGCAGTTTGAGCGGGTAGAGCATCCAGGCCACGACGGATCGTCAGGAATCTGATTTGAATCTGATTTCAAAATACGTCTGGATGTGGTTTAGATTGGATTTGCAAAAATCAGATGTCTTTTCATTTATTTATTTATTTTTTAAAATTCAGAATACATGAAAATAATCTGATCCCAAAACTGTCCCAACACGATCGATAAGATTAAACGTTACTATAAACGTCCATAAAAAGTGTGACGTGTTCTTTACAGCCGTGATGATAAGTAATGAATAAACTACTTGGATGTGAGGTTAAAGATACATGAATAAACTTCAGGGTGATATCAGTAACTGTCCTTCATCAAGTGTAACAATGATAACAATGAGCATGATCTCAGATACGTTTATATACGCAGATTTCAGACTAAAAACTCCATGGATTTGATCTGTAGGTAAAAGAAATGACTTGAAACAGACAAAAAAGTTAATGTGTATAAATCTTTCTTTTCGTTAATGCACTAGCTTTTATTAGTTCACAGGGTGCACAAACTTTTGCACTCAACTGTATGTTAGTGAATGAATGAGTGAGTGTGTGAGTGTGTGTGTGTGTATACCTGGCACTGCATTAGCGCGTCCTGTAGCGCCGCCCTCCTCTGCTGCAGGACTTTACCCAGACGGTCCCAGCGCGAGTTCATCTCCTTCAGCCTCCTCCTCAGCTTCCCGCTCTCCTCCGCATCCGATTGGACGAACCTGACGCCGCTCAGGTTGATGGACAGCACTGTGGGCTTATGGGTATCCACCTCCTTCTGAAGATCCTGTACAGAGACAGATCATACGAAAGATCTACTAATGACCTACTAATGTTACTTTCTTTCTTTTTAAAAAAAAAAAAAAAAAAGAAAGTAACATTAACAATGTATTTATTATTATATAAAAGCTCACTTATTAATATGTAATTATTTATTAATTAATTTATTTGTGTACTGTATTTATTCGTTTTATTAATTTTTGTTTTATGATTTTTGTTACTACCTAGATAAGTCTATATTATTCTTTTTTATTCATTCTTTTAAGTTATTTCTTGTTAGGATTATTATTATTATATTATTATTATTTCTTATTTACTGTTATTAATATTGACATTTAAATTCAAATCAAATTAAAATTTTATTTGTCACATACACAGTTATACACCGTAGGATATGCAGTGAAATGCTTATACGACCGCCAGTGACCTTAAAAATTTCAAAACAATTAGCAAGAAATAAATAGTGGAATAAAGTAAGAGTAAGTTTAGCTGAAACATAAGAAAACAGAACAAAATATAAAACTAACAGTGTATTTTTTATTTTATTTTATTATTTTTACATTTATTTTATTTTTTTGTTTATTTATTTATTATTACTGTGTAGGAAAGAGCAGTTTTATTGTTTATTATATTATTATTAATTATTATTAATTAACCAATTTATGTGTGTATTTATTTTTTGCCTTAATTTTTGGTTTAGAGTTTTCATACTACCTATATAAGTCTTTATTATTGTTATTATTATTGTTCTTTTTATGATTATATTTATTTGTTAATAATCATTTATTTATCTGAAGGTATTTATGTAATTTAATTCAGTCATTTCATTTGTTTCTCATTCATTTATTTTAGTTTAAAGGTTATTAATATTTATAAATGTATTATATTTCATATATTTATTTTGGTCGCTCAGCAGCAGCAGGTCACTGAGGTCGGGTTCGGTGTATTCAGGTCAGTGAGCTTCTGTTTTTAGACGAGTTAGACTCGCACTGAATGTCTTTCATACCACAGACAGGAATTCAGACACACACACACACACACACACACACACACACACACCTTGAGTGTCCTGATCTGTTGATCGATGGCTTGTATATCCGTGCTTAAGTCCCGCCCCTTCAGCTCAGCTAGCTCCTCCTCTGCCTGGCTAAGCCACGCCTCCATAGCCTCCAGGTCAGAGGTCAGCTGTTGCCATAGCAGCAGGTCTTCGCTGGAGTTATGGGACTGAGCATGGATCAGCTCCCAGCGCTCGATCACACCTACAGAGAGACACAAGGACTCGACATCAGCACCGTCACGCTCCTCTCTATAGGGTTCATCAGACGTCCTCAGGATAAAAAGCATGTTTGTTTATTTATTTGTTTGTTTATTTCATGGTTCATGTTGTTCAATTATCTGACCGATTATGTTCTGATCAGATTATCTAAAGCCTTAAACAGAAACTAAAACAGAACCTGGAGCTAACAAAAATATAACAGAAAGCCAGCTGAATTCCTTTATAGGTTCCTGTGTATGGAGCTGCCATGTGTGTGTGTTTGTGTGTGTGTGTGTGTGTGTGTGTGTGTGTGTGTTCTCCTTGGACTGTGACCTGTGTTTTGTGATTCTGCGTTCTCTGGGTTGTTTAACCCGGCCAGGTCGCTCTCTTCCTCCTCCAGCTCTCCCTCCGCTCGCTTCAGAGCGCTGATGCTTCCTCGACAGTCTCCCATCAGACGCATCTACACACACACACACACACACACCCAAAACAAGCTTTAATCGAAATAAATATTACAAATTTCTCATGTTTCTCTCCTCTGCTTGTCTTTCCTGACCCATATGAACGACAGAAAACACGATGGAGAAAGATTTTCTAATTGCCCAAAATTTATTTCATCGTTATTATTATTACTATTATTATTATTATCATAGATAGTCATAAATAGTTATCATATTATCATAAATAGTCTAATAACTATAATTAAATTTCATATAATTAAATAGACAATTACAAATAAAATGTCAAAGATAAAAGTGCGTAGAAGCTCTGGCTTGCATCGTCTGAGTCAGGTTTAGTTTTTATTCATAGCTCACTTCATGTTTAAAAGAATAATATAATGACATATAATGAGAAGAAAATCAGGAAAGAAGCTATAAAAGAAGAAAAAAAAAAGGTTTCATCCTTGCTGTGACCTTGACCCTAAAAATCAATCCAAGTTCTTCTGCTGGTTACAACGATAACTCGGTACAAACCCTAAAAACACTCCATCTCGAGTTCTCCTAAAAGATTCCTCAACACCTCAGACTGAATGTTTAACGCAGAGTCATAACTTTGTCCTGGATTTAAAAGCGTACTTACATAACCGCTGTACGAAGAGTCCAAGACGTTATGCGCCGGGTCACCTGCGAAGGAATAAAGTGTTAGAACAACATGTTTGGGGAGAAAGAAAGAAAAGGTGAGGTTTGTTTCTGTGAAAGTGGTTCAGCATGCTGTGGACACAGAGTTCAGCTTCAAATCACGTCATTGAGGAAAGATGGCACGGGATTAGTCCAAATCAGTCAGATTCACGGGTCAAAGATGAGTTCTGAGCCGGCGCTCTTATACGAAGCGACTTGCACAAGTTTCCGTCACTGGATAGATATAAATACAAACAGTTAAGAAATGTAGACGTTTCTGTAAAACACCCTTTTTAACCAGAAAAAAAAAAGGATAAACTGAAGAGCAAAACAGATAAAATGGAAGCAACATGGAAAGAATGAGGAACGAAACCGAAAAAAAAAGAGAAGTGAAACTGAAAAAAGCTGAGGAGTGAAATTGTGGAAGGAAATTGTGAGTAAAACTGAAAAAAAAAAAAAAAGAATAGTTGACGTGAAAAACGGAGGAGGGAATCAATAATCTGATCTAATCTATATTCGTACTCTAGATATTCTTAGTACGTTTCCGTAAAGTGACTTTTATTTAATGTTGAAGGAAGGAGTCTCCAGTGTCAGTGCTTTGTAACAGCCAGAGTAAAAGCCGTATCTTCAGGACAGACGGACTTTACACTCACCTAAAGAGAACGTGAGCGAGCGAGACGTTCCCCAGTCGTTAAACGTAACTACGAGTGGGTAGAAACGATTCTGTGCTTTTTATTATTTAAAATAAAATCGATTCATTGACTAGTTTCCTATAACAGCATGAAGAACAGAGTGTTTTATTCTCACTTATCTGTTAGACTGAACAGCCTTAAATCAGATCCATCTTTGACCCATAAACACACGATCATGCCTCATGGTCACATCACAATGACAATGTTATCGTTAGTGCATGCGCGCGTTATTATCACTGGCTAGAAGACAAACAACATACAGAGTGATTCAGGTTAGAAACGGTGACACCGATTCATGCAGATGAGGTGATTTACTGACATGCACATGATTAAAACCTGGGACTGAATTAGCGAGTAGGTTTAATAGGACACGCCCACACTCGGTGCGTACCGGAGGACGACCTCAGAGTGCTTTCTGTCAGTTTTATATAAGCCTCAGGACTCTCGGGGATCACAACATCTGCAGAGAGAATCATACACCAAAAGAAAAAAACATACCAGGCTTTTACTAAACACAGCTACAGTGTGGAAATGTAATCACATCCGTGTCTAAAACACACAAACACACCTTTGAGAGCTGCGGTAGTGCTGCATACGGTGGCCTCGTCCTCCTGGCCCCGCCCCTTTTTCTTCGACACCACAGTGTGCCCCATGGGCTCGAGGTCGTAGTCGTGGTCCCACTCTAACGGGATGGAGTCCACGCTGCCGGGAGTCTCGCGACCCGAGCAGTTAGCGCGTAGTGGTGCCGGGCTAACGGAGGCGGTCCTGCTGTTGGCGGCGGTGCTGGGTAAGGAGTTCCCCTCCTCCCACTGGAGGTCAGAGAGGTCACTCGAGCCGTCGAGGTCGAACTCCCGGTCGGAACCGTCGCACTCGTCGTCGGGTAGCTGTGAACGACACAGAGGGGATTTCTGATAATGAAGTACAGAAGGAAAGAAACTCCGCGTGTAGCGCTGTTAGGGGAAAATAGGTATCAGGAATGGACGGGTGTGATGAAGTGGAACCGTTCCGAAGTGCTTTATTCCTCTTACTCCCGATATTCTGTTGTAAAATAAAGTACGACGAAATGACGCGGCGTCTCACCGGCAGGCGCGTGAGCTTCCTGTAGTAGCGGTCGACGCGGCCGAACACTTCCCTGCAGTACCTCTGCAGCTCGTCCAGCTCCTCCTCGATCACCGCCGCGTCCATCGGCTCGCTCTTCTCCATCAGAGCTTCACCCTGACTGAACACGCTGCCGATCTTCCCCGCGTTCAGATCGATCTCCTGCTGGAACGCCTGAAACACCGAATTAGTGAGACACACAATTAGTGGTGATACGACAAGCCGCTAAATGCAGCGGTACCTCAGCATATCAACACCCTGCTTCATTCATTTTTACCTTAATAACAAAAATTTTTTGCAGGAATTTTTGCGGCATACGAGCCGAAGTGAACGCCGGCTAAGTCGCGTGTACGTCAAGTAACCATTTCAAACTTGTTTGCCTCAGTGGGAAAAGCCAAATGAAGCGAGTTTAAATATATTTTTGTGGGTTTTTTTTTTTGCATTTTGTGCAAGATTTAATGAAGACGCAGCACCACGGGTCTCAAGAATGTTAGGAAGGAAGGTAGCAAGAAGAAAAGGGAGCCACTTTCAGTTTGGGTTTTAAAGCAGCCGATGCCAAGAGGAATCATAAATTAAGGTTAAGTGAGGTTTAATGTATATTTATTACATATTTTACTTCATTTACACATCTTTTCTAAATGTTTTGATTGTTTTTATATGCAAAAATATGATTATACAGTTGGAAATTGGTAATATTGGTAATATCTTTGGGTGGCTAGAACGGATTATCTGCATTTACATTATTTCCTATGGGACAATGCATTTCACAATACGAAAGGTTTTTGACTCGCGTCTGGAACAGATTAAATTCGTATGCTGAGGTACCGCTGTATCAACATGACAGAAATAATATTGTTTGCTAGTTTGACCTAAAGGAGTCATAATCGCCCTCTGCTGCCGGCAAGGTGAAGTACACATGTGGGCGGGGCTAATTTCAAAACATCAAACAGAAAAAACATACTGACTGAAAGGTCGATTTTTTTTTTTTACTGCATTGAAATAATTCAACTAGATATATTTTGTATAAAACTAAAAACTCATCCCTGATATCTAAACGCAACCACTACACCATCTTAAAAGAAATCATAAATAAATAATAAATAAATAAATAAACACTACATTTAAAACAATAAAAAATTTATCGCTGAAAAGTCAGAGTTTACAATCTGTACATGCTTTTATCAAAGGGTTAAAGTGTGCGACTTTTAGCGCCCTCTGGTGTCCGTAGATAAAACAAAACCCAGACTGTTGTGGGGGCGGAGTTTATATTTCTGTCCAGTAGTGAGCGTGAACACGGTCCTCACCCGGAGCTGTTTGATTTTGACCTGAACGTCACACTCGGAGAAGTGCTCGATGTTGGTGAGCTGCAGGTCCATCTCGGTCAGCCAGACCAGAACCCCGTCTCTCACCGTCTCAAACTCCTCACGCTGGCCAATGAAGTGCTGCAGGACGACAACGTCATCACTCACACGTATACACAACGCACAGTATACACGCTACACTAAACAAACACACTCCGGCACGCTCATTTCTCCACTGCTTTAAAGGAAAAAAGTGACATTGTTCTTAAATGTTATTTGGATTTTGATCGTTACCACCAATATTTCAACAGCCGCTTAATTAGCTCGCTAGCGACCTTTCATTACAGCTAGCAAGCATGGCTTCTTGTATTATTGATTAAATATAATAGTTAACTGGATGCCACATGTTAGCTAGCATGCTAATCTGCTTAGCTACACGGCTTCGAGTTTTTTTTTTAAAGACAATTTAGTTTTGCTAATGTTTTGATTTTACGCTTATTAACATTACCTAGCATGTTAGTGAACTGAAACTACAGCTAAAAGCCAAACTATGCTCTTAGCCAATCAGCTGTAACTGTAGGCAGCTAGCTAGCGTAGCTAATGTCGCTAAATGATTACATGTTCAGCGCGGTCACCTTGAGCCTGCGCAGGATGGCGGCCACTCTCCTCTGCAGCGTGTCCCAGCGCTGGTTCCCATCGTGCACCATTTGGCGAAGGCGGCAGGATGAGTCTGTGCGGTTCTCGCGCGCCAGTCTGCGGTACTGCTTGTTGATGAGCTCGAGCTGAGTTAAACACTCCTGCACCTGCCTCTGAAACGCCTGTAACACACACAAACACACACACACTGCATTTAGGAAAGCACTGATGAATTACAGATCATGATTGGTCAGAAGGTGTTGATTAGTTTTCTGTATCCCGATTTTATATTATTATTATTGCTTTGATTTTGTTACAATTCTAAACAAACTTAGTATATAATTCACTTCTAACACACGGGATGCTGTGCTACTGGACTGCAATATTGTACCAACATCAAATGCAAAGATAATGAAATAATTGTATAATTTGTTTTTATCAATTTCGGAGCCGGTGTAGTGATACATGAATCACCAAACAAGAGAATCATGATATGTGTAACTGAATAGATCCTCCATCTTTACAATTTAATCAACTGTTTAATAAAGCAAATTGTGTGTTTACAAACCGTGATCTCCAACAGAGGAAAAAAAATAAAACTTGTTTTTAAATGTATTGAGGTTTATTATCACGCAACGGTGTCTCAGTGTCATGTAGACGACGTCGCTCCAGCACCGTTTGATCAAAGTAAATCAAACTTACACAAACAACCCAACGTCTCCCGCACTCCAGCTTCTGTAACGTTACCAAATTAAAACTTCCACAACGTTCTCGAAATCAGGAAAATATACCGTAAATTTTTTTTGCACCTCCACGTCCATTTTAGTCACTACTCCACTTTTTTACTCTACATTCTGCATTCTCTCTCTCTCCTTTACCTCGAACTTCTTCAGCTCCTCCTTGGCGACGGTGTAGAGCACTCCAGACGAGTTGGGCAGAGCTGCGGTTCTCTCCGACGCCTTCAGCCAGTCCTCAAAGTGTGAATAATCATCCAGAAACTTCTGCCACAACCTCCACGTCTCCTCGATCCTACACACACACACACTATTAAAGTATGCAATTCCCCTTCAGCCTGGTCAAACACCTGAGGCCGTTATACAGTAGAACAGTTCCATCTACAAAAGGGGTGTTCGATTCAAACTGGGACTTTTGGTTTCGCTGGTCATGTGTCTTGAAAGGGTTGTACTTATGTATGTCTAATGTATGGCTTATGAGCTCTTACTTGAGCCTGCGCTCCATGGCCACGGCGCAGATGTTCCTCCAGCGGCGGTCCAGGCTGCGTGTGGCCTGCTGGATGGAGTCACACTCGGTCTCGGTTGCGCAGGCGTCGCAGTCATGCAGCAGCACCTCGCACAGGTTCAACACTGAGGCCACGCCCGTGCTGTGCTTCTCAATGTCCCGCTGCAAATCCTGCACCAACACATAGTCTCATGTAACACACACTAATCATAAAAACTGAATACTTTACTACACGGCGGGTGTGTTTTATTCCTCTTACACCTCAGGAACTTCCTAATTATACTGTATATTAAAAAACAATCATAACTTAAACTCAAACTCGATACTGGAGACTCCTTCCATAAACATCTAGTTAGAGAAAACTTCACTGCATAATGATCGTATGATGTGAGGTGCGCTGTGACCTGCTGCTGGTTGAGTTTCTTCTGGATCTCGTTGCCGTCGCAGGTCTCGTAGACGATGGGCCGGGACAGTTCCGTCTCGATGTGTGTGAGCCACGAACGCAGGCTGCTCATGTTCTTATCCAGCTGCTGCAGCGCCACCAGGGTCTCCTTCAGCTTCTTCACCCTAAACACACACACCGTCTAATTTTAAACCCACGCACTCCGGCACTATGATATCAACGCTCATCTTATCAGACGTGTTCATGTACAATCATGTCTTCTGAACAACGCTAGAAATAATTGAAATCTCAATTCTGTGGCATTTCTTGGGCTGGTGAGGGTCGTGACGCTAATGCGCGAAAATATATTACGTTTTTCTTTCTTTTTTAAAAAATAAAAACATTCCTTTAAAACCTACAAATTTTTATATATTTTTGTAGCAGTTCACTTCACAAAAACAAAAAGAAAAAAAAAAGGGAAGTCAAAGTTTGACGGAATTATTTTTGAATATATTTAACATATAGTTATTTTTTTCCCTTTAAAACTTACTGTGATTTAATGTTTTTTGCTATTTTTGCTATTTTTGGAAGCAGTTTACTTAAATAAAAAAGAATAATAAAAAAGTAATAAATTGGAAGAAACAGGAAAAAATTTTTTAAATCAAGTTTTTATATCTAGCTAAACATTGTCACTTATGTAGCAAATTTAAAAAAATAAAATAAAAGTACAAATACTAAAAAATTTTTTTAATTCTAACAAAATATGCAGTCAGATTTCTTCTTGTGTAAATATTTCAAGTTCTTGGGAAAATTCCAAAGTTTTCCATTAGTTACAGGATTAGACGGACTGTTTTCTCCTCTATACCCAGCACACTATTTCTGTATGTGATTGGTGCAGACCCTGGGTGTCGTCTCGTCTCTACTCGAACACGTTTCATCAACAATCCTGACGAATCAGTAATGATCGGCGCTCAAACACTCGGTAACTCACGGCCCAGACGTACGCAGCACAAGCCCTGAACTCCTACACGCAGTGGAAGATGTTGTAAAAGTGAGAGCGCGGTCGTGCCTGGTGGTGTCGCAGTCGCAGTGCGGCAGGTCCGAGTCGGGGTCTGGACTTGTCTCCATGCTCTCTGTGCCCCGGTCCAGCACCATGAGGACAAAACACTCCGGTCCTGATCAACAACCAAACTCTTACTCCTGCTCACAAACTCGCTTTCGTCTCGACACCAGGTCCTCTGCAACTCCCTGCTCTGTGTGTGTGTGTGTGTGTGTGTGTGTGTGTGTGTGTGTGTGTGTGTGTGTGTGTGGAGTGCGAGACAACTGTTACTGAGACAAGGCATGTAACAGTGAGCGGTGACTGAGTGACGGGCCCTTCTGCTGCTAAAATAAGACTACAGTCATTAACACATGCCTGTGTGTGTGTGTGTGTGTGTGTGTGTGTGTACAGTAAACAATGGATACGATTGAAGAGATTTTCATTTCTCTTTGAAACATCTAATAT
>JAQQZS010000020.1:17163322-17183100 GCA_030068045.1 Platyallabes tihoni | reverse complement strand
GGTCAATAGCTGCCATGTGCACTATTCTTTTATACATTTTGGCAACAGTCGCGCATAATATAAAAAGCTGTTCAAAGCAGACGTGTGTTAGATTACCAAGGTTTCAGGCCTAATCTTTTCGTAAGGCAGTACAGTACAGGGATATACAGTATATTATAACCTTACTCTTTAATCCAGAGTGAAAAAAATTGACAAAGCATAAGAGAAACCCTTTTATTTTTGCAATATATCATGACATCCATAAGTATGAGGAACGTGTCATCACGACATCCGACAGTAAAAGGTTCATGACGTCATGACAGCCATAAGTATAAGGTTCATGACGTCATGACAGCCACAAATATGAAGAACATGTCATCATGACACCCATAAGTATGAGGTTCATGTCATCATGACATCTGTAAGTATAAGGTTCATGACGTCATGACAGCAATAAGTATGAAGAATATGTCATCATGACACCCATAAGTATGAGGTTCATGACATCAGGACATCCGTAAGAATAAGGTTCATGACGTCATGACATCCAGAAGTATGAAGAACATGTCATCATGACACCCATAAATAAGAGGTTCATGACATTCATAAGTATTAACAACATGTCATCAAGTCATCTATAATTATGACGGTCATGTCAGCATGTCATCATAACACTCATAATTATGAGGGTCATAACATCTATAAGTATAAGGTTCATGTCATAACGACCTCCATAAGTATGAGGAACATATCATCATGACACCAATAAGTATAAGGTTCATGCCATCATGACGTCCATAAGAATGAGTTTCATGTCACCATGACATCCATAAGTATAAAAGTCATGTCATCATGACACACATTATTATGAGGTTCATGTCATCCATAAGTATGAGGTTCATAACATCATGACATCCTTAAGTAAAAGGTTCATGTCATCATGACCTCTATAATTATGAGGAACATGTCATCATGACACTGTTATAAGTATGAGGTTCATATCATCATGACATCGTTAGGTATAAGGTACATGTCATCATATGAGGTTTGCGTTGTTATGACATGCATAAATATCAAAGAAACATGTCACTATGACAGCCATAAGTATAAGGTAATGTACGTGTCATTTTAACATCTACAAATGAAATATGTGTTCTTGTGAGTAAGCTATACATCATTCAGCCATGAACGTCTCCTCTGCAGCAGAGGTAAGTTTTGGTCTTGCTTTCCTGGGAAGGTTTCATTATGATGCTCGATGGGTTTTGCTACCAAACTATTCCAGAACAGCGGACTTTTGTGTCTTCAAATAGCCACTGATTGTTACTGTTGTTGTTACTTAAATACTTAATGCCATATTTGTTCATTTATAGTTTTGAATAAAATCCAGTATTGTTCTAGAAAATAAATCTGAACTTTGGACCAGCACTGTATAACTATCAGCTGTATGTCAGTGTTGCATCTGTAAGTTACCGAGTTGTTACGATTTACTTTGTGTCACTATGATGAAATAATTTACATGTGTCTGTGTCATACAGCATAAACTACACGTTTGAGCTCTGTGTCATTATGATAAACATCATTTCTTTATGACTTTATGAAATACACTTGGAACACTATATACCAAACTGTATTGTCAAGTTTCCTTCTACATTCAGGATCCAAACGATCTGTAATGACTGTAATGCATGAATGAGTCTGATTCTGAACGCTTATGCATCAAACCCAGCGTGTGTGCATGTGTGTGTGTGTGTGTGTGTGTGTGTGTGTGTGTGTGTGTGTGCGCATCTGTAAGTGTGTAAGTGACTCACCATGACGACTGAGGGGTGTGCAGTGGGGTGTTTGGTCATCTCCTCCTCCTCGTACTCCAGCTCCTCCAGGCCGTCCGAGAGCCCCCCTACCTCGCTGACCGTCAGCAGCATGGTGGCGTGCTTGGCCTTCACCGTCAGCATCTTACACTTCGAGTTCAGGGCTGCGATCTGCTCCTGGTAACCTTTTATCTTCTGGGCCAGCTCCTGTCACATCACGCACGACTCTACATTACATCCCGTTAGACGCCTCCTCGGCTCTTACATGAGGCCAGCTTTTAATCCCGAGCACAAGCGAATCTGGCATGGAGCTAAAAACCACTGAGTTAAACCTGAAGAACAGGGAGTCGACCTAAACGCTGAACACATTCATGTTTCTCTCTCTATCGCTCTGTCTCTGCTGGCTGTAAGGAAAAAACACCCAGCAGTCCTACGACTGCTCGATTGTGAATCCCCGGCCAGAGCAGAACATCAGAGCGCGCCCGGGGCGGGACCGTTACCAAGGCCTGGAGAAGAAGTCTGCGTGAATGGCGAAGCTGTGAACCAATGAGGAAAAAAAAGCGGAGGAGGAGGGAGACGTAAGGAGGAAAAAATAAACTGGAGAGCGAGGCAGGACTTCCTCTCCAATCAGCCACACACACACATTCGCACAAAGAGGAAAAGCCGGCACAGGAAATGACCTCAGAGAGAGAGAGAGAGAGGAGGGACTGAGCTGCCCGTCTATGATTTCCTTCCTTCCTCTGCACCAATCACAACCAGCTTCACCACACACACACACACACACACACAGAGCAAGTGAGAGGAAGGAAGAGAGCTCAGATTACACATTCCTGATGAGGAACCCCTCCTCCTCTGTGTGCGCCGCACACACACACACGCACACACACACACACACACACACTCTCACACACAGCTGTGACATGCCAGAAAATGTCACGTTTGTAGTTTTAACTACACACAGTGCAAATGTTTGTGCACCCTCTACTGTCCACGTTAGATTTTATTTAATTAGTTTGTGTTTTTGTTTTATGACTTCAAACACTTAAACATCTAGAGAAAAGGAAAAAAAAAAGTAAAAGAAAAAAGTTTTGCAATGATTCTTCAGAAATATTAAATTAAAATTTTTTTTTACCCCACAAACGTTTGATTATTTATTCATTTATTTTTTATTTTGTAAATTGTTTTTAAGGTTTTCATATTTTTAAGATTTTATAAATCTTTTATATATTTATTTTAAAATTGCAGCTACATTTTTAATTATGTTTTAATTATATTTGAAATAATATTAATTTAACTTTTACATTCAACATTAAATTTTATATAATATTTTATTTGTACAATCCTACTATTTTAATATGATTTACTTATTTTTTGCTTTTGTTTAGATTTACCTATTGTTCTGTATTTTTTCTATTCTGTCATTTTAATCATATTCATATATTTTATTAGATTAATTTAATTTTAAATAAACATATATTTTTCATATTTCATATTTTATATATGATTATCCTATAATTTTTATTCAATGTACATATTTTTCCAATTTTATTTAATTAGTATTTTAGTTATTCCTTTTTTAAATTAGATTTACATATTTTTCAGATTAGTTTTCAGATTAGAATTTTTGTGTTTTTCATTGTTATTTTAAATGTATTTATATTTTTTATATTTTATTTTATTTGTATTTTTATTAGATTACTTTAATTAGATTTGTATTATTTTTCAGATTTTATTTTATGTGTATTTTAATTATTCTGTCATATTAATTAGCTTTATATATATATTTTTAGATTTTATTTCATTTGTATTCTTTATTCCGTTATTTTAATTACATTTATATATTTTTCAGATTTCATTTTATTTGTATTTATCCTTTTACTTTAATTAAATGTACATATTTTTCAGATTTATTATATGTATTTATCACATTATTCTAATTATATATTTGTCAGATTTTTTAAAAATTTGTATTCATCCTCTTATTTTACAATTAGATGTGTATTTTTTCAGATTTTATTTTACTTGCATTTTTGTCCTGTTGTTTTAACTAGATTACTATATTTTTCCAAAAATAATTATGTGTATTTATTTTACTATTTTTATTTAATTAATATATTTTTCAAGTGTTTTATTTATATTTTACTTATCCTATTATTATATATTTATCATATTTGATTGTTTTTCCCAACAGCAGGCTTTCTGTGGATTTAAAGTAAAGTACACACCTGGATTTATTAGAGTCTCTCCCCTATTAGCAGAATGGAACATTCAGTTTCCTGATCCAGCGCACCATCATGAACTGTAAGGAGAACTCTGATAGTCTGAATGCAAACATCAGTGTTTACTGAGATTGTGTTTGAGTCCGGGTTCTTGGTGTCAGTAACACTCAGGTCACGTATGAAACGCGTGTACGGAGCGGTAAAGCGTGAGCTGTAGTGCAGAATCCGGGTCTCATGACTCACCTCATGGTGCTGAATCTGCGTCTGAAGCTCGTGGATGTTGCCCGTGGCGACGGGTCGGTCCTGAATAACCCGCTGCGCTTCCTCGATCATCTTCTGAAGGTTCTTTACTTCCTGTTCGTACTGCTCGTACTGCACCACGGCCTCCTGGGAACACGGACACACGAGATTTGTAATCACGAACAGAATGCACTCGGGTGTGTACACAGTGTGTCTTTGTGTGTGTGTGTGTACAGTACATCACCTGCAGTATATTGCACTGCTGGATGGTGGTGTGCTGGAGATGGCTGCTGTCCTGCTGTAGACTCTGCGCGGTGGCACACAGGGGTAACTTGGCCACGGCGTCCTCGGGCAGCTGCAGAGCGCTCATGCACTTCTGTACGGCCTGCACCTGCACCTTAAAGCCCTCCATTTCCGTCAGCAGGTGCTGCGCGACAAACATCCATCATCATTTTGATGACTTTTGTGTCTCTGCCCTGAACCCTGAGGTCACATGACCATTTCACAGCCACAGTCGACTCTCACCTGTCTCTGGAGCAGCTGTTCTCTGAGGCTGAGGCGGGCCAGCTCCGGCGAGGCCAGCGTCTCCTGAACTCTCTCTATAGCTCGGTGGAGGCTCTTCACCTCGCTCTCCAGCCTGCTTAGGTCCTGGAACGAGCAAAAAAGTAACTCGCTTTCATGCTCGGGTGGACTGAAAGCATTGATAAATAGACCTGGATGCCTCTTATATTTCTCAATCATACTTTATTAGTCATGTGTTTTGAAAATAGATTAAAGTTCACTGACTTTTACGAGAGGCGTTCAAGTCAAATTAGGACTTTTGATATACATGTATATAAAATCCCCTGCTACACTAATGCACTTATCAGAGCGTTTCAAAGTTTTCTCAGTACGCCGGAGACATGATCAGAGTGTCTGTCAGAATCGTCGGCCTCCCAGGAACTCCTTTAACGATTAACCAAACATGTGGAAATGGCTTGGAGCGAGGTCAGGACTATACGGGGGACGTGGCAATGACTCCAGGCCGAGTTCCTGTAACGTGGAAGTGGTGAACGATTGTGTGTGCAGTTCTCGCAGACAGATGCGTCTCTTTCACAAGTTAGTAACAAGTCAATTGCTTTTACATCTTAATTCACCAGGAATTTCACTCCAAGTCCCGGTTTGACTTGAACATCCCTTGTAATATGTTTTTTAAATTGTAGTGCATGAAATTCACACAATCAACAAACTCTCCCGTTATAACACAACTTAAACAAATAATACAACAACAGAAAGCGGTAAACAAATAATAAACAATGTAAAAAAACTAAATAAAAAAACAGGAATATCAATATTAAATAAGAACCAATGGGTACATAAAAAAAAAATTAAATGCTTCTAATTTTGTTTAGACTAATAATCATTGTAATTACACTACAACATATTAAAACATGGCATGGTTGTTATAGTAACAGATATTGTATTTATTTATCTTTAGTAAAGCACTTATTTAACCTGATTTTATTTTATGTAGAATTTTTATTACTGCACCATTAAGCCTGAATTTCAAAACCAGACTCCCCCCCTCATCCACCATACCCGCCCCCCCCCTGCCCCCTTGGCTTGTTGCTCAGCTACGCTGTTCTCTTAAGGGGCGTGGCTCTACAGTGGCTCATTTGCATAGAAACTGAAATGGCTTATTTGGGAGAGGAGTGAAATCGATTTAGTGTGAGGTATTAAAAATGTATAATCTGAGGGTTATCTCTCTCACACACACACACACACACACACACACACTTTGGGGGAGCTCTAAGACCTTTGTTCACTTGTTAAAGAATATGGAACCTTTAAGGAATTCATTAGAATCAACAAAAATCCAGCAAAAAATCTTGAGTTTTCTAGTACAGGTTGGGGTCAAAGTTTTACACATGACAGCTTTTTAATAAAAACCTGTAGGTCAACTTTAATTGTTATTATTATTCTTTTTTTTATATTAAAAAAAGTCATTTGACATTTATAATTCCCCCATGACAACAGATCAGATAATCTTAAGAAGAAGAGGAACTAGAAGACACGGAGTGAAACTTGGTCTTTTAACGTCATATCATTGACCCATATCCCCCCCGCCCCCCCGCCCCCCAACACGTTCAGCACGTTTAACAGGAAACTGCTCTCCTGAGACGTGTGTAAGTGGGTCGATTATCCTCCAGGTGTCTTGAGAATCATTTACCAAACCAGGACGTTACAGCATAGGATTAAGATGGAGTTTTTTAATATGAAGGGAAGGAAACATCTCTAATAATAAGCTTTATTATAATAGCAGTGCTGGTGGCTCGGTGGTATGTACTGTAGGTCGCGGAAAGCCTGGATTCAATTCCCAAACCCCAGCCACTGGACGCGGTGCCGGTCCCAAGCCTGGATAAAATGGGAGGGTTACATTAGGAAGGGCATCCTGCCTTAAAACCTGTGCCAGGTTGTGTCTGTGGATCGAATACTGATACAGTACGTCTCACACACACACACACACACACACACTCTAAAGACTCTAAAGACAGACTCAGACGAGGTAAACTCACCACAACTTGACACATAAAAACGGTGAAAACAACAAACAAAAAAATCAACCTATACTAATACCCACTCGAATTAGCTCAGTGTCACACTCAGACGGAATGTGAAATATCGCAGAAAGACTAAAACTTACTCTCACGTCCACATGGACATATCAAAAACAGCTTTAGAAATCCCGAAACTATCCATTAATAGGCTAACACGGACGTGATTTAGAGAATGATGGTTTAGATAAATAAGATCTTTACAGAATGTTTCATCCAACCTGGGAAGAAAAGATTAAGATGACATGTAGGGTATAAATATCACCACTAGAGGGGAGGATTTTATCATAAATAAATGATCAGCAACACTGGAGAGAGCTTATAGGACTCTATTCTGGATTTACTGCTATATCTCTATATCTGTCTGTCTCACCATCTCTCTCTCCCCCTCTCACACAAACACACACACACACTATGTATATCCTACATATATACTGACGCTTCACTGTGTACCACAGTTTATAAAAGAAAAAAATTCCCTTTAGGGTGCCAATAATTTTAGAGCATAAAACAGTCATGATTAAACACAATACAAAAAACTAAATAATTCAGCTTTTTATGTAATGAATGTTAATTTAAATGCATATATGAGAAATTAAAGTGTGTATATATATATATACAGACACACACACACACACACACACACCGTGTGCAGTGTTACTGTACCTTTGCAGCGTCCTGCAGATTCAGCAGGCGAGTTTTGGCACGTTGCTGCAGCTCTTCGGCATGACGGCTCAGCTCTGCCACCTGCTGGTGAAGAGCGTCGGTGTGCACCACCTCTCCCAACACCCCCACTCTCTCCTTCACCGCCTCCATCTCACCCTGCAGCCTGCGCCACTCCCGCAGCAGCGCCTGCACCGCATGGGCGAGAGACAGAGCACATGGTATCGGGGCAACAGTATTAATAACCCTCTGGGCTGGACGATAGGATCGTGTACTAGCGGGATCATCATGTATTATCTCACAATACTGATAACATTTCCTGGGATATCGTTGGTATCGCGATATCATTTTTAACTTACTTTATGTTTTTTTAACATTTATGGTCTAAATACAGTCACACCTCGAAGCCGATTCAGTTTCACCGTTCAGCGTTGTAATACGCTTATAACCACTGACTTGCATCATGCAGACTATCAGGCACACGTTGCTGTGGGATTCCACCATTCTCGATCAGATCCTTCATACCTGATGAGTTCTGATTTGCTCCTGCATCATAGAGGCGGGGCTCCACACGATGTTGGCGGAAATCAGAGTCTCCGCTTTTTCTGTCCAGTTCAGTACCAGGGTCAGTCTCCGGTTGAACTCCTCGAAATGCTGCTCAGCCTGGAAGGAGAAGTAGGAGGAGATCGATCAGGAGTCAGAAGGCCGCATCGTTTCAGTTTCCCGCCTAAGACGCATCTTGGCGTATTCACCTTCTTAAGCCGCGTGCTCCTTCCCTCGGCGAGTCTGCTGGTCTGAGAGTGGAGCTCGGTCAGTTTGCTCAGGGTGGCGCCCAGCTGTCGGGCCAGGAGCGGGTTCTGCTCCCCGAACTCCTGCATGGCCACGTCCAGCTCAGAGAGAGCGTGAGAGCAGTCCTCCAGCTCCTCACGCAGAGTCTGAGAAGAAATGAGCACCATCAAATGATTATACTTAAGTATAGTAAGTGCTCTCTCTCTTAAAGAGATTTAGAGTAACGGGACGGTTTTACACAGGCAGGGTTTAGTTCTGTGTCGAATCAGGGTGGATTCAGTTTTTTTGTTCAAGTTCGGAACTGTTTCAGAGTTGAATAGGTTTCAGAGTAAAATCGTTTTCTCACGATGATCAAGTTCACTTAAAGCCAAACTCTTCTGATTCGGATTTGAATCATTTCTCACTATGAGCTATAAGTCCAACTGAAAACAATCTACTGACTCAGAGTTGAATTGTTTTCTCAATCCGATTGATTTCTTTTGAAAACGAACTCTTATCGATTCAGAGTTTTCTGACTAAGGTCAAGTTCACTGATTATAAGTTCATTTAGAACCGAACTCTACTGATTTAGAGTTGAAACGTCTTCTCATCTTGATCAGGTTACTTGAATGTAAACTTGGATGAATCAGTAGAGATTCTAATTGTTTTATCACCAAGCGATAATCAAATCATTTTCTCACTATGATCCATTACACCTAAAACCAAACTCTACTGATTCAGGTTCAAATTTCTTAATCTCACTTGAAAAGAAACGACTAATCCAGAGTCGAATCGTTTTCTCACTAGGGTCAAGTTCACTTGAAACCAAATTATATATATTCAGATTCGAATCGTTTCACATTATAATCAAGTTCACTTAAGACCGAAGTCTACTGATTCAGAGTTGAATCGTTTTTCTCATCTTGATCAAGTTCACTCGGATGTAAACTCGGATGAATCGGTAGAGACAAACTTTTTTTCTCACTATCACCAAGTTCTGTTAAAAAGCGAACTCTACTGATTCAGATTCAAGTTTCTCAATTTGGTCAAGTTCACTTGAAAAGAAACTGCTTTCTCAATATCATCAAGTGCATGTAGGTGTTTCAGTGTTATACTGAGGTCAGTTAAGATGAATCGATTACACGTCAAAAAGCTGAAATCAGATCCCGTTTAAACCAAAACCGTTTGAATGCAGGAAGTGAATCGAATTAATTTTCCATAAATCTGAACCTTCATATAAACAACTGATAAAAAATGCATATAATAACTAAAAGAGAAAGAAGGTGTGTGTGTGTGTGTGTGTGTGTGTGTGTGTGTGTGTGTGAGAGTCAGCGCAGCACCTCTGTCTCCTCTTTGGCCTCTTCTACATCCACACTCTTCTGCTTCAGTTTCACAGAGATGGTGCTGACTTTGTCCGAGATGTCCTTCAGTCTGGTGGTGAAGTCTTCTTTAACATCTCTGCTGTGCTGCACTTCTCTCTCTCGGCTCTGCACCTGGAGTTTGAAAGAAAGAACACTGGACCTTCCTGTATTTCTCTTGTTTCATAGTTATTTAAAAAAATATATATATCAAATTATCTCAATGCATGTCTAACTTAGGATGTGTTTCATTCCAATTCTATACACAATACAAGGTATGCATGTGATGAGAGAAAGCAAGTAGTGGGTGGAGCTTGTGAATCGTGAATCTGACTCAGATGAAGTCGACACGTACCTGGTCTTCTGCAGAGCCCAGCGCCAGGGTGACCTGTGCCAGCTGGGTGCTGATCTCAGAGGGAACAGCGGCGTGGAGGTCTTTGTATTTCATCTGCTGGCGATCCACAATCTGCTCCAAGGCCTGCCTCTGAGACTGAACACCGCCATGAGCCGTCTAGCACCCGCAAAAAGAACGCCGAGATGTTTAGTCAGGAGGCTTGTATCGTAGGAAGATATTCACAAAAAACATTGGATGGTACCGGACTCGGCGGTAATACATCCCGTAATTAGGACGGACAGGAACAACGTGGTGCTTTAATCCCACTTTACCTCCAGGTCAGAGAGCAGGGCTTCCAGGTCGGCTGTAGGGCTGAGTAACAAGCCCTGTGTGTCCTGGATCCAGCCTTTAACCAGCCCCAGCTCCCTCTCCACCTCCTCTCGCTCCAGCAGCTCCACCTGCACCTGCTGCCGGCTCACACACACTTTCTGTAGCAGGCTGGAATTGAGAGATAAACAAGAGAGTAAATGCGATGTATAATAAATAGGGCTGTCAATATTAACGTGTTAACGCATGTGATTAATCTAGAAATTTTAACGCATTACTATTTTTAAAAAAATTAAATGAATCATATGATCCTCAAAGTTTGACCCTAATGGCGTCCCATAATCACAGCGCGATTACCCGGCTGTGTGTGATAACAGCACTTCTAGATTAAAGTTTGGATAAAACCAAAGCTAGCTTCAATGCGAACTATTTTTTACAAGAATACATTAAGCGTAAGATGTGGGAGTGGTGGCTCAGGTGGCTAAGGCTCTAGGTTGCTGATTTTCGAACCTGAGGAACCCCGCCATCGGTGCATGCAGCGCCGGTCCCATTCTAGAAACTTTAATTTAACATTTGTTAAATGTTAATGTTTGAGATATTATGAAAATGTATAATCCGTTTCCTCTAACCAGTTTGTCATGCAGTTCTTTATTCTAACATTGCATGTTTATACGACAAGTCAATCTGAGCATTTAAAAAATTGTGATTAATCACGATTAATCACAGACTATGACTGCGATTAACTAGATTAAGCATTTTAATTGATTGACAGCAATAAATGTTCAATTACAGTAAGTTTTTTTTTTCCCTTAGGCTTTTTAAATTTATGTTATAAAGTCGACAGATACTAATTCAGAAAAAACGCATGATGCAGGATATTTTTAATCACTACCTCTCATATTTCTCCTGCATCTCCTGAATCTCCAGCAAACAGAAAGCATCTTCACTGCTGGGGTTACTGGCCTGCTTGGTGGGCATGGCCAGATCGTTGATCTGCGGTGGGATTGTTTGGTATTTAGGTGTGCCTTCTTGTTTGCTCGTGATGGCAAGATCTGTGCTGTTGCTGGGCATCATTAACTGTGTGCTGGGCATGGCTGTTTGATTGCTAGGTGTGTCTAAGTGGTTGCTGGGCGTGGCTGGCTGTGTATTAGGCGTGGTTAGCTGCATGCTGGGCGTGGCTGTTTGATTGCTAGGTGTGTCTAAGTGGTTGCTGGGCGTGGCTGGCTGTGGTGTGGTTGATTGTTTGCTTGGAGAGGTCTGTTGATTGACGGGCGTGGCCGGTTGCTGAAGGGGCGTGGCCGACAGCTTGCCGAGTCTGGTTGTCTTCAGCCCTGTGGTCCCAGAGTGGAGGAGGAGATGGAGGGCGTGGTGTCTGAGAAGCGTCAGGGCGCTGTTCTCTCTCTCCACCTCTCGGCTGAAGGAGTCGTGATACTCCAGCAGGTTGTGTAGGGCCACGGTGCTGGCGGCTTTCTCCACCACGCTGTCGGGAACTCGGCTGTGAAGGTCCACCGACACAGACCGCATCTTCTCCAGCTACAGGCGACAACAAGGGGGCAGAAACTTAGCGGAGCGGTAGCATCCGTCAAACAAAAGACTGCGACCAATGAGACTACAAACAGTTTAGGAGTTTTAATGTTCTGTACGCTTATACGCACTGAGCGAAAGGAGCACTAATCTCGACCTTTTCTTGTCACTAGACTGGTACTTTGATCTTTCGTACCTTTAATGTGTGTCTTTCATCTGGAAAGCTGGATAGGTTGTATTTAAAAAGAAAATAACTGAATCATCAGGAATAGTCATTGTTTCATTTGGCTTCCAGATACACGAAGAAAGGAAAGCAATAAACCGGCATCTAGAGTAGAAAGTAATAACCCAAGCATTATACATTATATAAGAGCTCATAATGCATCGTGGACGTCCATGGATTTTCCATCTCCAAGATTCGAAAGCATGGTTTTATCGATATAGCGGCGCATTTTTTGATTGCTGGTAATGAGAGAGAAACATTGTCACATGGCATTTTGCCCTCTCTCCCCCCACTCGTATGTCACAAGGCCACACAACAGCAATGAATCATCCTGAGGATCTGATGTCATACCCAGTGAAGAGGGCAAGAGGGAAAAGGAAGAGTCTACCCCAGCGCTAACACAAAAACATGCATGGAACTAAAATGAATTAATTGTGTATGCAGAATAGTGATGTACTTTAAGATGCAGCTGTTACACACACACACACACACACACACACACACACACACACACACACACGCTTGCATGCCGGAATCCGCATTTCTCGTCTAATTACATCACTTGCTAAGAAACCAGCTCGGCTTTATGAGCACTGTGGCAGCCTGGCAATTTCCATCCTAAACCATGAAGTGTACTGGCTTATTACCAAACATTGCATCATTCCTAAAACACTGAGCATGACCGAGGAGAAAGCCGGAAAATCTGGCTGATTCGCTGTAGAAAAGGATTAACAACCGTGCCTTTTTGCAATTTGCATTATTAAAGGTTTTTTTTTTTTTTAGAACGTCTAGACTACTGGCTTTAAATGTATGAACGTGCCTTGAAGCTCTAAGACAACAGAGATAGAAAATGCAAGCAGAAAATGCAAACAAAAGTTTTTTTGTTTTTTGTGACTTGTGATACGACCTAAAACAAGAGCAGAGACAATTTTATGATACGAAAAAAAAAAAAAGAGTAATACAATGTTCTATGTAGATGACACAATATTAAAATGATTTTTAATACAGAAGTCTAGTACAATTATTGGTTTAAAAAAAGCTCTCTCAAAAAAATGACCTGCGTCAAGCAAAGACAACAACTAGGGAGACCTGAAATAACTTGAATTAAGTTTAGAACTGCCCAATGCATTAATAAAACTGTGAAGGATAGTGCTGAACCATCAACTTTGTGCATCAGAAATATGTTTAATAGATAAAGTAACACAAAGAGATGAGAACTTATAGGATTGAGACTAAACAGCTGTGCGTCCATACGGAAAACCACTTGTTAGTGAGACTCACAAAAAAAGGCTTCATGCTATGGACCATAAAAATTGGACTTTGGAGCGATGGAATGTTACCCTCAATTAAAGCAATAAATATTCTAAGGTTATTAGGACATAAACTCGGGTATGAGAACTTGTACAGATTCATACCAGACATATTAAAGTCGATTTTGGTGCTCCATTTTTTAGCATTCAGACTCCTATCTTACCTTCTCAATGAAACGTCTCCAGTCATGCACGGTGTCCTTAAGAGCCTTCTCCTGCACTTTAGCTACCCCGGTTAACTGAGTCCATCGCTGTGATAGTGCGCAGACCGATCGAGAAACTGTGGTACCGGACACAGACTTCAGATCAACCTGCTCTGACTGTTCTTTCAGGTGTGACAGTTTATCCTGACAAGACTCCAGTCGGACCACAACATCCTATAAAGGCAGGAGAATGCGTTAGAACATGACTACAACTATAAATAAATTGCACTAAGTAAATTGAACGGACCCTGTGAAAACAAAGCTTGTCCTCTGCCTCTTGAAGAGAGCTCGATTTCGTCGTGTTGAAACCAGTCAATTTCTTCTCGACTTCACTCAGTTCATTTATAAGCATTTCTTTATCTTCGTTGAATGATGTCCACTGAGTTAGACATCTAGAAAAACACCAGATAGCAAATTTGAACTGTAGGTTCTAGTTAGCACAAGACCCCTCCAATAAATCCGCAATAAAGATAAAAATGCAGCTTAGAAGTTACCTGTTTAAGGTTTCCTGGTGACATCTCAGCTGCTTCAAGAGCTCAGTACTCTTTTGACAGGTGTTCTCATAGCCTTCTTTGAGTTTCATAAAAACACCAGAATCAACAAAGCCCTCCATTTTAGGGAGAATGCCCTCAATATCCTGAATCACCTCCTTTATGGTTGGTTCTTCAGTCAAAACCCGTTTAAGTTCCTCGAGTCTCTCTGTAAGGTCATCCAATTCTAGTTCCTCGTTCTTCTGTTTTAGAGCAGCATCGGCATCTTCCAACCACTTGCCAGTAGACTTCAAGGCACTTTTGTACAACTGTATCAAGGATAGAGCTGACTGCAGGGCCATCTGCGGGTAAAACAATATAATTGTGGGAACATTTAGAAATGTCAGAAATTCAAGATATGAAACATATTTTGAATATACACAACATAATATTTCTCGCCTGTTTGGTTGAGAGGGATTGCTGAAGCTCACTCTCCAAGTCTGCAATATCCTTCAAACAAGTCTCCATCTCACTGGGGAATGGCTGTTTGGCAGTCTTGTACCTTTGTCTCTCGTTTTGGTGAACAATTTCCAGTAACTGAAGCCTAGATTTCATTTCCTTTTGAAGTGCCACCGCTGATCTGATCTTATCCTGAACAACATGAACGTCTATTTTCTGAAGAGTAAACAAACTTCTGAGATCGTCTCTAACCATCTTGAGCCACACCAAGGTTTCTTTGATCACAATCTGGAAGCTAGGCTCGCCCTCAACACATGACTTGGTACACTGTTCACATTCTTCTATGCACTTGGAAATGCTTGATTTCAATGCCTGAATCTGCATCTCCTTCATGGAAACCTGAGTCTGAAGGCTATCATGGTCAAAGTGCTGGCTGAACTCCACTATCTGTTCATTTAAACCTTCAGAATAAGAAGTAATCTCTTCAAGCTCTTTGGCCAGTGTGTGAAGTTTGGATAATCTCTGCATGGCATCTAATTGCTTCTCGGAATTGAGTTTGTCCGTATCCTCCTTGACGGCATTAATGCCACTGTCCATTTTTGTGATCACAGCCCTGTAGTCGTTTAATACATTCAAAGTACGGTTGAGTTGGTTAACTTTTTCCTTGGTCGTTTGATCAAGTCTGCTATAAAGGCTTACTAGCTGGTCAATGACCTCACGTGTATATGGCTGTCCTGTGCAGTGGAAGTCCTGCGTTTTACTCTTCAGCTTATTCATTACCTGGAAAAGGTTTGAAAGGCCTTTCTGGATCTCTTCATAGTCACCGTGCAACCTTTCCCCTTCATCAAGACTTCCACTAGTTGATTGGTTCTCTAAGGCATCACACTGCTCCTGAAGCTCCTCCAAAGCTTTGCGTGTCATTTCGACGAGGGACTCCAATTCCCTGCGTTCCAGAGTCACGCGTTGGATCCTGTCTCGCTTTTCTTTGGTCGACAAAATAATGGCATTGTATTGTTGCGGAAGGCCGTTGAGTTTCTCGTCCAGGTAGCAGTGGTCCACCTCGTTTAAGGTGGGAAGAATTTCCTGTCCTGCCCTCTGAACAATAAGTAATAGGTTCTCGTATGCTGAGGTATGATCCAAAATCTGCTGGTATTTGGCCAACTGGTTGTGCAGTTCGACATCATTCCAGTTGAGGTCTATTATGGGGAATGTGGCTGCTTCAGCATGCCTCAACCACTCGCAGATTCTATCCAGGTCGACTTTGAAGTATTTCCGAATAACCAGGGCTCTCTCCAGGTGCTGCAAATGATTGGTGCACCTTTGGAGGGAAGCCTCGAAAGTTCCCTGAAGCTCCTCAAGCCTCTGAAGGGTCTCCGCCTTCTCGCCCTCAGTCGTATCCTTGACCAGTTCCCTTCCTTGCGTCCAAAGTGAGGTCAGTTCCACTTGATATGCCTTCAGGCTGCTACATATGTTCTTGCAAACAGACACCTGCTTGGAGAGTTCATCTGGCAAGAGGGCCACATGCTCATCTGAAAGAACCCTCTGCTCTTTTTGTTTGATCCATCCAGCAGCCCTGTCCAAGGCCTGGAGGAACTGTGTCCGCTCGGTGAATGCTTTACTAAGGCTTTTGCGGTGGTGAGCTGCCTTCGAGGTAAGAGATTCCACCTCTGCTTGAACATTCTGCACCAAGGTCTGCAGCCTCTTTTTCTCATTTAGTCCGAGATGAGAATAAAGGCAGTCAGCCTCAGACACGGACTGATTAATGAGCTGCTGCTTGGCTTCCAGCTCCGCACAAAAGCTCAAGTGGTCAAACAAAAAGCTCTGCGCAAGGTCCGGAGGGGGGCTGGTTTTTAGCACGTCAGAAAGAGATGGTCTCTGCACCTCAGCCCACTCTTGGGCTTCGCGTAACTGGTCCTCCAAATGATTGAGGTCTTCAAGGGTTTGAATAGTATCCTGTACCTTCTGTTCAACCTGCATTTCCATTTGGGTCCAGCGTTGCTCCAGGTAACCTACCTGCTCCTTGACAAGGTCTTTGTCTTCTAGACTAAGACGTGACAGGATAGCATTCTTGTTATCCCTCAAGTCTTCTAATACACACCTCTGGTCCTGAAGATCTATAGAGAGTTTTTTCAAGGAATCCAAACACCCCGCAGTGCTCTCCGTATCCGCCCTAAATAAGAATATACTATTAATTTGGGAAGATTTAAATGAAAATGCACATCAACAGAACTCATGCACTGGTCTATATTGTGAAGGACCTCAGATACGTGCCTGGACAGATAATCCCATTCCTTGGACAACTGGTCAAACAGCTCTTCTGCTGTGCTGAGGCATTCTTGATAGTCCCCACTCCTCTGGAGATCCTCCTCTCTCTGCTCCAACAGTTCTGCAGCCTGCTTTGCAAGCTCTAACCAAGATCTGCGCAGACGACCTATTTCCACCAGCTCTGGCGAGTCCTGGGTTGGCACAAGCCTACCAATGCTCTCTCTCAGACTGGTAAGATCAGCCTGCCTGGCTTGTATCTCCTGGATAAAGTCCTTCATGGTATAAACAAACAAACAAACAGGTAAGTAAATAAAGGATATTTTTAGCATATAGTTTTTTACCCCTCTATAAGGTATAATAGGAACGATGACTTGATGGCAGATTGGAGGGGTTTCAGGATATTGAAGTCCTCATCTCTCTTCTTGCTGACAGCTCACAATATAACCAGAGGCATAATATCATCCATTTTCACACACAATGACCATACTGGCCTGGAGACAGCAATTACGGGCACGGACAAATCAATTCACACATCCGTAATTACAGCCAGGCATGGAGTCTGGAGGGTGGTCTTTACTAATATATGAAACTGCCAGGCAGGATGGTAGTCACAAAAGCCATTAGATCTCCTAGGAACACAATACCACCAAAGAATAAACAGAAACCATTATAGAGAGGTGTTTAAATGGTTCCTAGTGCTCAAACAGATGCACCGGTGATAGGGTTAGGGGGTAATGGTGGTAGACTCTGAGAGAGACTACAGTTTTTCGAGGATGGAGAAGATTTCAAACGGTGCCAAATAGCCTTGTGTTTGCAGTATTTTCTAACCCATAGTTTCAAGGATGGTTTTATAATAAATATTTTGCCTTACACTGCTTTAGGAAAAAAAGCAATATTACAAGAAGGGCTTTTTTTAGGAGCTTTGATGGATTTCTGCCAGATTAGAAGAGACAGTACAGTTACATGCAGATTGATATTGGAAATCTCTAGGCATAATTTAGTAGAGAAAAAATAATAAGCAGCACAGGCTTGCACAAAAGATCCACTATCTCTGCCTGAAACTATAAAAAAGCTCACTCAGTTATTTCTACATTCAAAAACCCATAAATAGGCCCACAAATTTTGGAACAAAGGTTCCTTGTTATACACATACAGTATAAATACAATGCTGACTCAATAATTTTACGCGATTTATGATGCATTACGACTACGAATGCTAATTTAAAACTTCCAGTTGAACTCCTACCTGCGCCTGGTCCAGCTGATTCTGAGAGACCTTTGGCTCGAGATCTGCTGGTCTTCTCAGCATGTTCTGCAGAAAGTGTTCAGCTTCTCGGAGACGCGCCTCGAGATCCGAACGGCAGCTTTCGATTTCTCTCCAGCTGTCTGCCAGTTCTTGGGATTCGAGCATCCTTTCCTCAATCTAGATTTAAGACCATTTATGCAAAAGAAATGTTTCATAGCCAGATGGTCCACTGTTCACCAACTGGTAGTGCTGTTGTTTTTATCTTAAGGTAATCCTGTCTTTCATGGTTTCTCATGAGTGTGATGGATAATTACAGATAGTATGCGTAACTACTCATTTAATTACAAATGAAAGATCTCAAAGCTTAAAACTGGTGCTAACCCTAGTACCAGAAAGATCAAACAAATATAAAAAAAATTGGATGACTGTGTTGCAGGACTAAAACAGAATGTCAGTTACAATACTGTACCTGGATTTTGACTTGCTGGATATCAGCGGCGGTCTCCCGCACCTTCTCGTCCGTCAGGTCACATGTGGAGCAGATCAGCTGCAGGTACGTACTGGCCTGCTCCTGAAGAGCTCGCTCCTGCTTCAGCTGAAGGTGCACATGCGTTGTTAATTCCACTCTCAATAGATACATGCTGGACATACAACATATTAACCTGAGCTATGCACCTGCATCAGCGCCTCCTCCAGGTAGCGTGGAGTTTGCGCAGGTGGCTGCAGTTCCTCTTGTATGTTGAACAGCCAGGTCTGACACTGTTGCAGCGTGTCTCGCAGGCTAACGTGCCTCTGCAGCTCCCGATCCAGACTCTGATACACCTACAGCGATTCCAAAAAAAATTACCTCGTTCACCATCGTCTTCCTCACTGTGAATACGACTAGTCAACAACCATCTGCTTTGAATTACTGTACTTGGTTTATTTCCATGCAGTGGTGCATGTCAGGCATTTTATACATAAGCAATATCATACTTATATGGAGGAATCTAAAGTAGAGCGATGGTGATATGACAAAAATATTTTAGCACAATCCCTGATGCTTTGGAAAAAAAAAACACCACTGTATCACAATATATACAGTAGTTTTTTTTTTTTTTTTAACAACTACAGCAGCGCTGCATTATATTGGTGCTGTCAATCGATTAAAATGTTTAATCTGATTAAAATGTTTAATCTAATTAATCACATCAATAGTCTAATTAATCACGATTAATCACAATTTTAAAATACTTTTTTTTACTTGTATTACAAACGTGCAATGTTGGAATGAAGATATGCATGATGAACTTGTTAGAGGAAACAGATTATGCAGTTTTATAATAATATCTCAAACATTAACATTTAACACATTTTAAATTAAAATCTCTTGAATGGGACCAGCACTGCATGCAGTGGCTGTCTAGTATGGGGTGTGGCAAACCCGCTGACAGTGGGGCTCGAACCCAGATCCTCTGATCAACAACCTAGATCCTTAGCCACTTCCACAACTTACATTTAATGTATTCTTGTAAAATTAGCTCCTCACAACTTTGATTTTATCCAAACTTTCATCTAGAAGCTTTTTATAATAAAACTTTCGCTTCAGCACACCTGGTGATGTTTTCTCAGTTGTCTTATTACTGTATCTACGCTATTTAAACGTGTCACGATTATAGGAAGCCATTAGGGTCAAACTTGGTCATATGATTAATTTGTGTTAAATAGTAATGTGTATACAGTGGAACCTCGGATTACGAGTAACGCGGTTTACGAGTGTTCCGCAAGACGAGCAAAGATTTTTAATACATT
>JAQQZS010000020.1:17151078-17163297 GCA_030068045.1 Platyallabes tihoni | reverse complement strand
GATTCTTCTTCTCAAACACAGCTGATTTAACTAATCTGTTAATTACTAGGTTCAGTGGGTGTGTTTAGGTGTTGGTGCTCGAATTACAAACTGTGCTGGTCACTGGCCCTCTAGGACTGGATTTGGAGACCCCTGGTTTAGACAACTGGGTCCCAGCAACTCCAAAAAAACTCCAGCTTTGGTAAGATATTCCTGGCCTGAACTGGACAGGACATACCGAAACGGGTCCAAGGAAGGGAAGGGAAACTGGTGAACCAGTGAGGGGTTCATGGGCAGCCAGGGGTCAATCACCGATGCATGTGGAGTGTGAAGGCTGGCCTGTTTAGAAGAGCGACGGAAAGCGTGACGAAAAGGTGATAGAACACACAGTGCATTAGCTGTTTTTGGTGGCAAAAGTGGGGACCTACTCAATATTAGATCATAATGTTATGACTGATCTGTGTATATTATGACGATTTTTCATAATAATATTATATAGTGACTAATTTTTATCTTATTATTATTATTATTAGGGGTGCCAAAAATATGGTTTTTGAAAGAAAACTGTAGTGAAAAAAGGAAAGCAGTTTCTGCCGTCTGTCTGAATGGAAGGTGTGAATAATCTGTGCATAATGTTTATTGTAAACAATCCTTCTGGCCTTTTAAAGTCTTTTTCAACAGACTTTATTTCGAGTAATTGTTCAGTAAACCCACACAAACAAAACAAAAAGCCGGGAGCGTTAAACTGGGTCAGGGCCATGTTGATGAGCGTGAGAGAAGAGCCGATGCTGATTGACGTTCCTGATTGTACCTCGTCGGCGGGAGGGCGAGCAGCGTGAGCCGTGTGAGCGGTGAGGGCGGTTTGGCACACGGCGAGCGTTGGCAGGTTACTCAGTCTGCCACCGAACGGCCAGACTGCAAGGTGGTGGGATTTACGGACGGGCAGACGGGCGAGGCAGAGTCTGGAGGGAGAAGACGAGACTGCGGAACGTGTGAGGTATTAACGCGCAGTGCGTTTCGGAGCAGAACCGGGTGGCAGAGCGTCGCATTAACCTGGCACATTAAATATGCACACGGTTGGAGGTCTTAGAGGAAATCAGGTGGCCTCTTTTACACAAATACGACAGGGTTCAAGAGGCTTCATCTGGAGAGCCGGCGCCTTCTCTAGTTTCGGGACAAAAACGTGTCAAAAAGGCACGGCGCCATATTGTTCATCAACGGTTTGAATTAAAGGAATGCCCTGTGTTTGTGTCTTGGCAGCATCTGTTATTGTTTATACAGCTATTTATCCTTTATCTTTCCCCTTCGTCCTAGTCTGGTTCTTTATCTCTGACTCCTGTGAGTAAATCATTTGCTTTTGATTGTTGAAACTGAAGGCAGCTCACAATCACGCCGAACTCACAGAGGAAATTAAAATGAAATGGGATCCGTCAGTGAAGTCTACATCACGTCACATGTGATGGACAATACATGAAGATGCTTCACATCAGTTTGAAAGAACTCACGCCCACGTAAAACTGCTTCATCTACAGAAATGTTGCACAATAAAAAAAAAAAGTATTTTCTCCTTCCTGATTTTTTTCTTGTTGTATTTTTGTCACACTTACATGATTGCGATCATCAAACAAATTTTATAACCAGAGTAAATACAAAGTGCAGTTTTTAAATGACGATTTTACTTATTGAGGGAAAAAAGCTGTGCAAACCTATAGTACCTGGCCTGATGTGAAAAAGTAAGTGTCCCCCCCCCCTTGCTAAATCGTAAATAAACTATGATTTCTGGAGTTATATTTCACTTGCCACACCTGATTACTGCCAGATCTGTTGAATCAAACAATCACATAAATAAATTTGGTCACCTGTGTGACAAAAGTGAAGCATGCTAAAAAAGAATCTAAAAAAGCAACACAATCAAAAGAAATTCAAGAACAGATGAGAAACAAAGTAATAGAGATGAGGTCAGGAAAGCAGCGAACGCACCATTCATCATTTAGAAAACTGCTTTTTTAATTTTACTCAGGTTGTGTAAAATCAATATTTGCAATTTGAAATCTGTTTGTTTGATGATCTGAATGATTTAAGTGTAACAAATATGTGGGGGAAAAAAACCAGAAAGAGGGCAAATACTTTTTTTTTTGAAAGCACTGGATAGATGAGTGAATTTTTTTTAAAGGTATAAAATAATAAATAAACCCATAGTGAGCTCTGTGTGTAAGCATTTAGCTTATCCTTTAAAATAAAAGTGGCATCTCTTGTTTTAAATACCATATACAGTAAATAAATAAATAAATAAATAAATAGAAATACCTCCGTCCTTGTTACATATTACATTTTCACAAGCTCGATTTACTTTCTTGTGGCTTCATTAACTTGTGCAAACAACATAAACGTGAAAAGCGTAATAATAACACGTGTCGGAGGAGGTGATGAGCGGTGACAGGGGAAGTGATTATTGCAGTGATTATTTTAGAGATGGGGCGAGAAAGTCTATTCAGTTATGAATCGTGATTCACGAATCGCCAGATTGACTCCAAAATTCATTTAAAAAAAATAAATAAATAAAAAGAGATAATAATGATGGCATTTGTTTAAATGCTGCGTTTGGGTTTTAAGTAAGAAAACAAATGTTATAAGGAACGGGCTATGTTTAATTACTCATTAAACTTAATTAACCGCTTAAAATTGTAACAAAATCGGGGAAAAAATATAATATCGGATCGTGATACTTACAGAATCACAATTTTAATCGAATCAGCACGGAGGCATCACATTAATATCGTATCGGGTCTTGACTGGTGATTCCCGTCCCTAATGATTAATGTGTTAATTACAGCTGGGACTATAAACTCCGAATATTACAAATTATGAATATTCTCTTCACTGAATAAACCGAAAAGTGTCCGAGTCATGACCTTGACACGGAGACTGGTATAACCTGAGGTCAGACAGTCGACCCGAGCGAGTGTCTGCTCCCGACTTTACCTTCCGAGTGACCGATTCTGAACATGTGATTCAGGAGGTGTGATTGTGATCTGAGGGAGAAGTGTGTGTGAGCGGACACGGAGTCACGGTGTCTGGTGGTGTGTTGGCTCGGAGTCGGCACGCTGGCAGGGAACACTCACGCGCTGTGCCGTGCTGCAGATGGCCGAGTAGCTGTCTCGTGCTCCCTGCAGGTGGCTCTGGATCTGCTGGCGGAGGCGGGCCTGGAGGCGCTCGGAGCAGCCAGACGTCAGCTCGTCCCCTCTCTCCTTCAGCCCCGCCAGACGCTCCTCAAAGCCTGCGATCTCCTCCATGATGGCCTGGGAATTAAACGGTAAACATCAGCGCACACACACACACACACACACACACACATACAGACGCACATGGCTCATTTAAACAGAGACTGCAAAGACACAGAAAATGTCCCTACACCGCCTCTACCATCCACCGCGCGGCATTAATCACGCAAATGTTAATGCGACGAGATTTCCGACGGGAAGCGAGGGTCACGCTGAGAAAAATGGCTCCGTGTCTGGAGCTCTGCTAGCTTGCAGGATACTGTGCTGCGTTCAGGGGCTGAAATATGAGTCCACTTTGTGCTTTATAAAGTCCCCAGAGCATTTCAACCCTGCTTACTGAAACCTAAAGAGACATGCAGTCTCAAAGGTGCAGGACGGAAGGTGAGACGATGAGATAAGCAAAGAGGCAGAGAGATAGACAGAGAGACGGGGTGTAAGAGAGAAAGAGACAAAAAGGGAGGCCACTGTACTACAAAGAGACAGACAGACGGACATAAATGGACATACACAGAGAGACGGCGTGACAGAAATACTGACGCAGTGATTCCAAGACAGCCTGACTGAATGAGAAAGAAACCGACTGAAAAAGAGAGACAGGCAGACAGACAGATGAAAAGAGAGACAGAGACAGACCGATTGCCCAAGACAGAGACAGAAAAAGAGAGACAGGCAGATAGAGAGAGACATATAGTCTGTTAACAGCCATGCAAAGGACAGACAGACAGACAGACAGACAGACACAGAGATACCAAGACATGCCAAAATACAGACAGATAGACGGACCGACTGATGTAGACAGACAAAGAGAGAGAGACAAGCGGACAGACAGACTGCCCAAGACACAAACAGAAAAAGAGAATACAGGCAGACATACAGAGACAGGCAGACAGAGAGAGACATATAGTCTGATTCTGATAGCAGCCAGGCAAAGAGACAGACAGACACAGAGTTACCAAGACGAACCAAAACACAGACAGATAAGACATTGAGACAGACAAACAGACTGACTGATCTAGACAGACAAAGAGAGAGAGAGAAACTAGACAGAGATATAAAAGCAAATTAACCGATAGGAGACAGACAAAGAAATGGACACACAGATAGACAGAGAGAGAGAGACAGAGAGAGAAATGAAATAGACAGACTGCCCAAGACACTGACAGAAAAAAAGAAGACAGGCAGACATATAATGAGAGACATATAATCTGATAGCAGCCAGGCAGAGAGACAGACAAACAGACAGACAGACACAGAGATACTAAGACAAACCAAAACACAGACACTGAGACAGACACCCGGACTGATTGATGTTAGCCAGACAAAGAGAGACAAGAAGGCAGAGACAGAAAAACAAATGGGAGACAGTCAAAAAGACTGACAGAGAGAGACAGAGAGAGAGAGAGAGAGAGAGAAACATACAGACTGACCAAGACACAGACAAACAAAACAACAAAAAAAAACAGGCAGACCGATATCAGCTTGACAAAGAGACAGACAGATGGAAAGGCATACAGAGAGAGACAGACAGACAGATGTGTCTTCAGAGACTACAATATCAGTGAAACATGACAAGACAGCAGGCTGCAAAACACACAATATGCTAAAGATTATTAAGACACTAATGAGGTACAGTTCAGCTAGACAGCGCCACCTACTTGTACAAAACACCAATAGCGACTTCAGTTGCACCCTCATACGAATGTTACACCGTCTTTCACTCTGTTAGTGTGTGTGTGTGTGTGTGTGTGTGTGTCCATCTTAGCATCTGCATGACTATAACTGATCACCTTGTGTCTGGCCAGCTGTTGCGCGGCTGCCTCCAGGCCGCCGCCCGGCGTGGGGTCTGGGGTCACCATCCGGCTGGACATCTGCAACAGCCAGCGTTCCACTTCCTGGAGTTTGGTGTGGTACTCCTCCTGCTTCTTTACGTAAACCTCCAGCTTCTGCACCTGAGTCTGAAAAAAAAAAAGGCAAAAAATAAAAAAAAAAACATTCTTGTCTGAAAACACGTTTATCTTCTAGAAAAATACAATGCAGTTTTTCATCACTGCAGTAACACCGTCTACCTTATGTAAACAAGAAAAAAATAACTTTTAATATTATATTTGATTTATTTTTGCCTTCTCTTCATAATACCCACTGCTGTCCAAGTCACTGTTACCATAGCAACATATAAAAAAAATATACTGTATAATCCAGGCCCCTTCACTTGAGCTAAAGAAATTATGTTGTCACGTCATCTTAACTCAATTTCCCAATCTTGGGCAGCGGAAGCCTGTTGGAATAAGTTGTTATAAATGTGTATGCTCATATACTGTAGGTCTTCGTCAGCTGACATTTATGTAGCCATATGAAAAGCTTATATAGACTTATAAAAAGCCGTATGTAGCCTTATGAAAGACTTATGCAGCCTTATGAAAAGTTTGTGTAGTGATATAAAAGACTTATGTAGCATTATGAAAGATATAATACAGTATGTATCCCCATGAATGGCTTATGTAGCCTAATAAAAACCTTACACAGCCTTACAAAAGGTTTATGTAGTCTTATAAACGCCTCATGTAGCCTTATGAAATGCCTGTGTAGCCTTATAAAAGACTTGTGAAGCATTATAAAAGACATTATACAGTATGTAGCTCCACGAATGGCTTATGTAGCTCAATAAGAAGCACAGCCTTACAAAACGTTTGGGTAGACTTATAATTTAAATGACTCGCGTAGCCTTATGAAAGGCTTATATAGCCTTATAAAATGCATATGAAGCCTTACGAATGGCTTATGTGACCTTATGTTGTCTCATTCAAAGCTCACATAGCCTTATACAGTAAATGACTCATGCAGGCAAATGGAAGGCTTAGATCATCAAAATGCATAAGTACTGTATGTAGCCTTATGAATGGCTTATGTGGCTTAATATAAACCTTATTTAGCTCTAAGAAAGGCTTGTGTAGACTTACGAAAGACTTCTGTAGCATTATGGAACACATTAGATAGTATGTATTTCTATGAATGGCTTATGTAGCTCAATAAAAAGCTTACACAGCCTTAAAATAGTTTTATGTAGCCTTATAAATGACTCACATAGCCGTATGAAAGGCTTACAGTATATAGCCTTATAAAATGCATATGTAGCCTTAAAAATGCCTTATGTGGCATTATGTTGTCTTACTCAAAGCTCATGTAGACTTATAAATGACTCATATAACTTTATGAAAGGCTTACATAACTATATAAAATGCATATGTAGCCTTATGAATAGTGTATGTAGTTTAATTTAAAAAATGATTATTTAGCCTTAAGAAAGGCTTGTGCAGCCTTAGAAATGACTTAAGTAGCCTTATGAAGCTTAATGAAAGACTTATCTACTATGTAGACTTATAAATTACTTATGAAGCATTATGAACAGTGTGGTTAACTATATCTGTTTTTCTCACCCTAGCGGCGTTACACAGCTCCCGATAGTCACTCTGCAACTTGTCCATGTTCTCCGTGATGGACGGAGATTGGAGGAGAGACAGCAGGGTTTTCCCTTTCTCCATCATCGCACACAGAGCAGAGTCTCGGGACAGCAGCGATTGCTCCAACACCTGAACAGACACAGCACAGTAATCACATTAATCACTAACGAACCACATTCATAACAGCATTCATATCCTGTCATAATACATCCATAGAACATTCAACACATGGTTATAATGATTTATGAACAAGTGCTTCAGTATATAGCTATCACTATGACTTGTAAGAAAGATGAAAAAAGCCAGTTTGTCAGTATGTGCTTATGATACATTATAAGTGTTCATAACAGATTATAGTACCAAGAACAAAGCAATCAAGCTGCAGTGTACAGCAGTCAAGTTGCAATCAAGGTACAGTAGCTCGAGACATGGATTTTTCTTTTCATCAACACTTTTTATCAAGGTTAATTTTTTTAGGACTTACCTACAGTATACATACCTGTGTAGCATGTTATAATGCACTCGTTGAGCATTATACACATTCTTAGATTCATTTATACAAAGGAATGACAGTTTAAAGCAAATGCATCATGTTAACCATCTAATGAATTTAACATGTAAGCGCAAAGTGTTTTCATAAAGAATTATAATAATTATTATGAATGACTTACAGTATGAATGCATTATAATATGATATGAATGCGCTTATAGCTCATATACATTCTTTATACAGAGTTATTTTTTCTCTTTAACAATTAATTTAGAGAAAAGAAATGATCCGAATTTTCAAAGTTGAAACCCTAATAACAATGATTAACTACGAAGGCATTATAACATGTTATAAACGTGTGTATATGTTTTTCTACAAATAATTTTTGTTGATGCTGTTGTTGTTGTTGCACCTTGTACTTTGCCAGCTGGGCTTTTCTCTGGTAGAGTTCAGCTTTGGGTTCTGCAGAAGATCCGAGCAGAGCGCGAGTCTCTCTCAGCCACTGCAGCTGCGTCTTATAACGCTCCAGGAACTCTTTATAAAGCATCGTGCTCTTCTCCGTAGCACCGTGCTCGGCTCGTAACGCCAGAGCGAGATCTTCCAGCTGAGATCGGCTCTCCTTCACCTCCTCCTCCAGCTTACACGCCCCGCTTTCATCCAGGAAGGACACGGCCTGCTCGGCTTTCTCACGGAGGGTCTTAAACAGGGCGTGGCCTCCGTCCGTGTCGCGCTGTAGACACTAAAAGAAGTGACGGGGAAAAAATAATTTATCTGAATAAGGAAAATTCTCAAATCTGAGAAGATGAGGAATTAATTTTAGGACAGGTTATATTAAGGATCTCCTTTTAATGTGTCATTGTTTCCATAGTAACAGTTCAAACACTGAACTGTAAAAAAAAATATATACTATTATGAGTCACTTTAAAAAATTTTAATTAAGGAAATGCTTATGTAACGTCTAGTGACAAGATGTTTTTATCGACCTGAAGACCTGAACGCTTTGCATGAAATGTAACTATAAAATAAAATACAATTTTTTTTTACAAAGATTTCTCATAAATTAAATCAAGAATAATTATTGACAAATAACGATAAAGAGAGGATAAAAAGTTATGCATCTACATAAAGGCTCATGTAACAAAAGTAAGTAAGGAATAAAACACTTGGGGATGTGGTGTTATAGGAAACTAATCAAGGACAGGGTGATAAAACAGCATTACCTTTGATTGTTTTTCTATAACAGCATGTCTTGAAGTGTGTTGTTCCTCGTATAACCAGAGAATCTTGCCAAAACTATATATATATATATTTTATTAAAGAACAACACTTTTTAATACATTTACAGATACATTTAATATTATGATCCACTACCATCACTCCCAAAAAAAAGAAAAGACTTCCAGACCGCCTAAAATAAACAACTTTGTCGTCAAAAAACACCAAACGAATAAACATAGAAAAGCATTTATTGATTCCACACGGTATTGAAATCTTCTGTACACAGACGGAGCACACTGAGTGATGAGGGCTCTCTTCTGAAGTGGACTTTCCTGAAGAGGCCTTTGAAGTGTGTGTGAGAGAAACAGCGAGAAACTGAGAGACATAGAGAGTGTGCATGTGTGAGAGAGAGAGAGAAAATAGAGAGACAGATGTGAGGATTCAGCATGTGATACACAAGGAAGAACCAATTACCGGGTCTTAAACAGGGCCACCACAGCAGGGCTCGCCCCCCCTTTACGAGCCCCACCTTGCCCCCCCACACGCCCCCTACACGTCCCCTTTCACTCTATCAGCCTGAACTGTACGGCTAATCTGGAGGCGTCTTGGTGTGGTACGAGTCTGCTGTCTCAACAAAGAGTTGAGACTAATGGGCCCCTGCCGCTGACGCTGGGATTTAGCGCTGCCGCTGCTAAGACGTGAGAGGAACTCGTCTCTTTAATGATGAGCAAAAAGCGACAGATCGAAGTAGAGGAGAGAGAGAGAGAGAGAGAGAGAGAGGGGAAGAGGGGCGCTTATAGAAACAGCAGAAGACTGACTTACAAAGACATCATTATTTGCGTATGTGTGTTGAATGTTAAATGCATTATGTTTTAAGAATTCGCTTAAGTAATTCATGCGTTCAAAACCTTTAAAATGCCTATTCACATTCATTATTTATTTAATCTGAATCAGTACGTCTCAGTAAGTGCTCCGTAGCTGAGAAATGCCATCAGAGTGAAATCATACAGACTAAAAAGCTTTAAATCCCTAATGGACAAATCCCTGATACAATGAAGTGTTTTTAAGGCTGTGTAAAAAAAAAAGAGGAGGAAAAGAATGAATGTTATAATTGTACACGAAAGAAAAAACAACTTCTGTAAAAGTGCTGAGAATTTCCTTAGGCATGCCTTAGTGTAACACCAGGAGGTAGCTGAGACATTCACACATCACACACATTTCTAATATCGAAATAATCACACAATAACATAAATAAATAAAAAAAATACCAATAAGTGGGTATTTTTGTTGTTAATACAACACAATGTAAAACTTGAGACTTTTTAAAGAAGCAATAGATGTTTTTTGAATACAATACAAAGTAAAATTATAGACTTTTTAAAGTGGCAGTAAGTGTGTGTTTTTTTTTTATAAAACACTGTAAAACTTGAGACTTATTTTTAAAAGAGTTAATAAGTGTATTTTTAATACTATACAACAAACAACATGTTTACTATACAAACATGAGACCTTCAGCAGGACAATATGTTATTTTTTTTAATACAGAACTTAAGACTTTAAAAGGAACAATAAGCTTTTTTTTTTTTAATTCAGCTTGAGACTTTTTTTTAAAAAGGGGAAAAATACGCATTTTTTCAATACTTGCAATCAACTTTTTTTTTAACCTTACTTGTAGATATAACCTGGATGATCTCTAAAACATTATTAAAATAAAGAAAACAGTGTGTTAAGCAGTGACCTTAAGGTAAAGTGTTATAAGTCAATGAGAAAAACTTGTTTAAATGAATGACTTTTGGTCCAGAATGCTTTGTTTTTGTTTTTATTTAGACTCTCTCTATTGTAACGGCTACAGTAAATCCTGGGGGCGGAGCTTCACGAAGATGGGTGGGAATAATTCAAATGTCTAAATGACCGAATGGTAGAGTTTTCTGATATTTTCTTTTGACTGTGCAGACCTTCGCATGCTCCCCTCACTGTTTGAGTTCTTGCTCAATGTACTGCTACTGTATCTGCTGATTGGTGACATTTAACCCGGACTGTTTGCTTATACTGAGCAGTTTTCTAACTGTTTAATGGATGCATTTGTTTGTTTGTCCGTCTAGTACCAGTTTATCCTTATGCTTCGAGCAGCATCCGGTTGTTGTTGCCACGGAAACCATAAAGAACGAGCGCTTTAATATAAACGTGTGAGTGTTTGGACTGTACGACTGCCAGAGCAGGCTGTTAGAGAAATTTAATCAACACCTCCCGACCAATCAGGAGTGAGAATCCCACAGTGTAGGAGCATGTAATAAACACTGTATAGTGTATAATGTGATATAAATGTAAATGAGAATGTGTGTGTGTGTGTGTGTGTGTGTGTGTGTACTCAGAGGAAATATGTTACTGGAAATACAGGACATTGATCTGACGAGGATGGATGATGTGACGAGTCGGAGCTTGATAAGATGTGAGCATGAGTGACATGTTTGGTGTGAAAGACACAGAGAGAGACAGAGAGAGAGAGAGAGAGAGAGAGAGAGAAAGGAAAATAAAGAGGAAAAGAGTGGGTGTGTCGCCATGACGCGTCGAGGGCATCGCATCAATTACACCGTCTGTGCCAGCAGGTTGCTCAGACACACCGCTCCTTCATCTTCATGTTCTCTATCACTGTGTGTGTGTGTGTGTTTGTGTGTGTTGCAGGAGGACATTGAAGTGTCTCCAACCTCACCCACGCTGTTCGTGCTCTATCTTCATAAAGATATAATCAATACCCTCGCCTCACCCCGTACACACACACACACAACATAAAACTGTGCCAGGCCCACAGAGGCCCAAGTGTTTGTGTGTGTGTGTGAGTGTAAGAGCAAATCGATGCCTTTTGTAAAAGTGAGAAGACATGCTTCCTTTCTTTTCCTTTCACAAAAAGCGAAACCTGGCTGTAACACCGTTTAGCACCGTCACATGGTTTTGTCACCGAGACCCTTTTTTAATCCCCAGCTTAATCCTAAATCGTGTCCCCAAATTTAACGCTTCGAATTTCAAAAAGAAAATCCAGCATATAAATTGTACTACAGTGATTAATGAACTTCATCGCAGCACCTTTTACAGAGCGAACATCATGACTTTTATGTAGCGACATTAAACACGACGACGAGTGCGATGTCTAGTATAATAATAGTTATAATAATAATAAAAAACTAATTTAAGTGTGAATCTAGGACAGTGCAAAATAAATTAATACATTATAACTTAAATGTTAAGTTTTGCCTGGTCAAAAAACAAACAAACAAACAAACAAACAAACGAAAAAGTTGCCATTTCAGACGTGTCAAATTATTGGGCAAAGAAAACAACTAAGAAGATCTGAACTGGATTAAGAACGTTTCAACACATTATATTATAAAACCTGTAAGAATAGTGCAGAACCGTCAGCTTTTTGGAAGGGAAGAAAAACAACAACAGTAAAGACCAGAGCTACGTTTAATAGTGAAAGTAAGAGCAGTTCCACACACACACACACACACACACACACACACACACACACAAACACACACACACACACACTGTGATGAGAACTCCATAAGAAAAACACAGACTCATCAGAAAAAAGCCTTCGGTTACATAAAGATTGGACTTTGGAGTGATGGAAAAAGGTCATGTGACCTGATTTGTCCAGACTGAGCCTATTACAGAGTGATGGGCGTGTCAGGGTAAGAAGTGAAGCGCATGAAGTGATCATGTATAGTGTCCACTGTACAAGCCTCTGGAGACAGTGTTATGATCTGGGGTTGATCAGTTACTCAGGTCGAGA
>JAQQZS010000020.1:17123598-17135184 GCA_030068045.1 Platyallabes tihoni | reverse complement strand
TAATAGGGCTTCTGAGGAATACGCGGAAGGGGCGTATCCCATAGTGAGACACCGAAACGTATGCTTGAAAGAGAACTTTCTAATTTCACAGAATGTTACGGTTTGCTATCGGACATGGATTTCTCAGACTAGTGTACAAAAGATTATTTTCCTGCTTTCCCAGATAGAAAGACAGAGAGAGAGAAAGACAGTAAGATTCCAAACCGTGAGGATTCTGAATCTTGTGGCCAGGAAACTGTCTAAAAGACAGGATAGACAGTTTAAAGCTGAGACTGCGTTTAATGTAAATGCGTATTAGTGCATTTAATTCTGGACCAAAGAGGGTTGTAGTACTGTATTTTACTCTTCTTCCAGGTTTTATATTTCTTTTATGCACTGTTAAATCTGAACATGAAAGGTAGAACGGAGAGCAAAGGGGAAAAAGAGTTAACAATACTTTGTGGCAAAAACAGAAGGACACATTCAGAGCTGGTGACTTAATTTTAAAAAAGTTATGCGTATATTTACTCTCGTAACCAAGATACTGTACGCTGTCTAATTGTGTGGAATTAGCTCTGAGATTACATTTCTGTATTAACTTCCAAAACTTAATTCTGCACAGAGTGAATGAGCACAGAGCGCAAGCCTACAGGCATGTGTTAGTATCATCATCATCATCATCATCGTGTGTGTGTGTACGAGTTAAACTCATTACCTTAGTGCGGTTGCTCAGGGCCAGGTAGCGCGCAGCAAGCTGACAGACCCGGTGCACGAAGCCTTTCCCAGCCACCTGACCTTCCCACAGGCTGTGAGCTCTCTCTCTCAGCACTCCCAGCTCCGACTCCATGGAGCCCATCTCCTCCAACACCGACTGAAGAGCAGGGCATGGGCAGAACATGGGAAGAGACAAGAAGATTACAGAAAAAAATATCAGACATATATAGTTTAAGAGATGAAATGTGAAATGCAAGAGATAAAGTTTTGCTTTACAGTCTGTCATCCTAAAGAATTTATCCGTCTGTCATGCAGGTGAGAATCCCCCTCTATCATGGGTCTTTTGAGGTCTGATGGAGACAAAGCTCTCGAAAACTGCAGTTAATTAAATTTAAGTCTAATTCTTTGCCGTGTAAAACGCCTGACTCAGCAGAATCAACACTGAGATTTTTATTATCTCCTTCAGCGAGGGAGCTTTATTAAACTGTTCAAACAGAATGTAAATCCCGTTAAACCCCAGGTCTGTCTCGGTTCATTTAAACTCATCATTTCATTAGACGTACGCTGCACGTTTTTAACGTTTTCACAGCTCCCTTTTTCAACAGTAATTGCTAAATGAGAACTTACTGTAGATGTTCACCCTCCTGTTTCTACAGTAACACATACAACATGCCCTGATTGCTAAATTATACAGTACAGTGTAAAAGTTAGCATCCCCTCTGTTTATGAACATTCTCAGGTAGGCGTTCTCTCTATTAGCAAGCTCCAAAGTTAGCATCCCTGCTGATTAGTTTTATTTATTTTAATGAACCTCGTTAAGGTGTTTCAATTTTCAATTCAATTTTATTTGTATGACGCTTTTAACAATTGACATTGTCGCAAAACAGCTTTACACAAGGTAAATTTAATAACAATATTATTATTATTATAATTATTATACTTTCTTAAGCGGGTTTTGCTCTGAGCAGTCAAGTTAAAAGTCAGTGGGACTCAGGAAACATTCGAAAAGAGGAAAATATTGACTTTTAACAGAAGAGAGAAACAGATAAGAGGATTTAACATGTACAAGGGAGACGCAGACAGAAATGGTAGACAGAAACTCACCACAGTAACTTTTCAGCTACTTCCTTTTTTTAATTTTTTTTTTTTATTTTACAAACACAGCACTAAAGAGGTCTACAGGAAGTCTTTTTTCCCCTCTTTTGCCCAAAAATCAACTACTAACTACCTAACTACAGTATCACAGTAACCATATATCAGTAGTAGACAAGGTAAGGTAGTAGAGGAAGGTAGGTAGTGGTGGTAAGTACAGGGAGGCAAAGGTAGGTACGTACCTGCTTGTCTGCATATACAGTATTGTAGGTCATGAGGTAGAGTTGGACAGGTAGGGTGATGGGTAGAAAAGTAGGTAGAGGTAGTTAGGTAGAGAAGATGGGGTGGAGCAAGTTTAGTAAGTAGGTGGGAAGAAATAGGTAGGTAGTTTATTGTACATTGGTAAATAATTTACTAGAGGTATTTAGGTAGATATTATATTGTAGGTAGGTAGGTAGTTTATTGTTGGGGAGATAGGTTGCGATAACAGGTAGGTGGTTTAGTGTACAGTAGGTAAATAACTAGTTTATTGTACATTGGTAGGTAGGAAGGTAGTTTAGGGTAGGCAGTTTAGTGTATGTAGGTAGTTAGAGATAGGAATGCAGTTAGTTTGTAGATAGGTAGGTAGTTTATTGTATGTTGGTAGATAGTTTACTATAAGTATTTAGGTAGGTAGTATAGTGTAGGTAGATAAATAGTTTAGTGTAGGTAGGTAGTTTAGTATAGGTAGGTAGGTAGGTAGGTAGAGATAGTAGGTAGGTGGTTTAGTGTAGGTAACTAGCTAGTTTATTGTACGTTGGTAGATAGATAGGTATTTAGGTAGGTAGTATAGTTTAGGTAGATACTGTAGGTAGTTTACTGTAGGTAGGTAGTTTAGTATAGGTATGTAGGTAGGTAGGTAGGTAGGTAGGTAGGTAGGTAGGTAGAGATAACAGGTAGGTGGTTTAGTGTAGGTACATAGGTAGTTTATTGTACGTTGGTAGATGGATAGGAATTTAGGTAGGTAGTATAGTGTAGGTAGGTAGTTAAGTGTAGTTAGGTAGGTAGGTATTTTAATGTAGATAGGTAGAGATAACAAGTAGGTGATTTAGTTTTGGTTAAGTAGCTATTTACTGTATGCTGTTACGTAGGTAGAGAAAAAATCTAAAAAATGATGTTGGTAGTTTAATGTTGATAGATAGGTGGGTAGTTTAGTGTAGGTAGGGAGGTAGGCAAGCAGGTAGGTAGGTAGTTTACAAAAAGTCGATAGGCAGAGGGTAGGTAGATAGATAGTTTAATGTTGACAGGTACTGTAGGTAGTTAGTTTAGGATCGAAGAGTAGGCAGTGCGAGAGTGAATCAGTGAACTTCCTGATGTCTGAGTGAGTGTCCTTCAGGAGAGGAGAACACAGAGAGAGAGGATGTGTTACTCTGGTGTAACTAATGATCTGTACCTGCAGTTTGCTCAGCTCCAGTCTCTTAGCGGGGAGGTCGTGAAGACGAGCGCTGCTCTCCTGTACACTCATCTCTGTTCTGCTGATCCAGTCCTGAAGAGGCTCCACACTCGCCTCGAACTCCTGCATCTGACATTGAAGACTCTGCGCACACACACACACACACAAACACACACACACCCCTCTTTGTTGCTGTAGCTTTGGGTAATGTGCTTTCATTAAAATTGTGCTTACACGCTAAAACATTTCCACCCTGCAGCCATGCCAGAGGAAACATCCTGATGATGCTTTCAATTATAAAAACAAAGAGCAACACAGATGTCACATATTACTGCAAATGTATTGTGATTACAGCCTTAACATTATACATCATGAATCTTCATTATGTTTATAAATTTGTGCCACCAATATTTCATGTTTCTGCGTCTAGCCGTCATGTGGTTTTGTTTAAAGGTTCGTGTTCTCGTCTTCTGTTTGTGAGCCGTCACTGCTGTGTCACCTGACTTTAAGGCTCTACACAAAAATGGCCAGAGCTCAAAAAATTGTGCATAGACATTTCCACTTTCTCTAAGAAAGTATTCCATAAGAGGAGTCCTAAGGGTGCCAATATTTTTTTAAACCAGTATTTTTTAAACAGCATGTTTTTTTTTTCACATTACGTAGTCATTCTTGCATGATTTCTATTGAATTGTCTTGTTCGAGTAATACCTGTAAGACGGTCTCTCTCTGCTTCAGGTTGTCCATCAGGTTCCTCCAGTCGTCCCTGGCGGCGTTGGCTTTGGCCCTGACCGCCTCCACTCGGTCAGCGGACACCACGGCGACGAGACGATCCCCGTGGGACAGCACGGTGTTTAATCTGGTCTGGCCTTGCTCGCTGTCGCTCAGGAACTCCTGCGGAGCACGACGAACGAGACATCACTCAGACGGCCCGGATAGGCGCAAGCGGTCCGAGGTCCGAGCGGTCACGTCCGTACACTGACAGCGCGACCCCCCCTCGACCCCCTGTCTCAGCACCATCTGTGATGCGCATGCACTTGTACGGCCTTGCCACGTTCTCTCGCTTCAAATCATATGGCGTGAAACAATTCCTGCCATATTGAGAGCAGAGTGGGGAGCAAAGGAACGGAAAGCGTCTCTCCGTCAAGCGCATCGATCTCTTTGCGCCTCCGACTCGTTATCCCGTTTAAACCTAACGCGTGTTTCAGCGCGCAGTTGTACATCATTCCTGCGCGCCCGCCTCTGACCGGCGTCCTCGTGGCTTTTCAGCTTCTAATTGAGGCTATAAAACAGACCACTCTGGCATGTCCTCGGCCATTTTGGCGGGTTCATAAAGTGGCCCCTGGGACCTGTGAAAGGCCTGTCACTTTGTCAAACCCTGGCTCGTATCTGGCTGGCGAAAAAACAAAGACGGCCTGCCGTGGCCGATCTGGCGTTCGGCCACGACTTCTGCTGCCGCCCGTTCCCTTCTCTTCTCTAGCGCCAATCAAATCATCCCTCCCCCCTATTTCTCTACAAACACAGCCTCCGTGTGACAAATTCCCCAAATCTGAATCGCATGGGGATCCCCGCTCGCACCTTTATATCCTTTATATCCTATACACTGTGATCAGTTCCGGTTTGAGGAACAAAAATCAATGGAAATTAAATGAACTTCCATCTCATACTGCGTCAAATATTTCAACCAAGAGCACGATAGCCTCCAACATTCTCAAATGGAAGATATCTAGAAGAACCAACTGTCTTTCCAGATCTTTCCAAGACCTTGGAACTTAAGGGTCACTATAAAAGAGATGGGAGAGCCTTACAAAAACATCACTCCAGCACTCCACCAATCAAGCCTGTACGGCAATCAAGCCTGTACGGCCAGACAGAAGCCTTTCCTCACTTAAAGTCACATGACAGCTGGCTGGGAATTTCCCAAAAAGCACCTAAAGGACTCTCTGACCAGGAGAAACAAAAATCCTTTGGTCTGATGACATTATTTGCAATCAGGAAATCAGGCACTGCACATCACCGTTCCTAGAGTCAAACACGGTGGTGGTAGCATCATGCTGTGGGGATGTGTTACTGCGACTGGGAGAGCAGTCAGTACTGTATAGAGCCATCCTGAGTAAAAACCTTCTTCAGATTGCTCAGGATTTCAGGCTGGGATGAAGGTTTACAGCTCAACAAGAAGACCATGACTTAAAGCTCTTTAACACCAAGAAAACAACGGCGTGGCTCCTGTGAAAGTCCTGGAGCGGCCCAGCCAGAGTACAGACCTGATAGAGGATCTCTGGAGAGACCTGGAAATGGCTGGGCATCGACCCACCAAAGTTCAGCCAGGTTCTGCCAAGAAAACGAAAGGTGTGCCAAGTCTGTAGCATCATTCACAAGCGGCTTTGACGCTGGGAATCGTGTGCAGAATGATGGACTATTTTAAGACGAGTGTAAAACATAAACGTGGAAAGGATTTTATATGTTTCATAACTGAATCTACATATCTCTGAGATCCACCTGATGGAGACCGAGACGATAATGTGAGTTTTATTAGCATGACTATTAGCTGTAACTGATGGTTTGTATTCAGACAGAAAATGATTCCCTGCTGCTAAATTTAATCCCACTCATTTTTTTCCTAGCCATAATCTTTAAAACCCTTTTTTCCCCCTAAAAGGCTTAAATATAACTTGAGTTGTTGTCATGGTGACGAATCCCCGGCTCCTGACACCGCTGCCCTCTACCTGAGTGCCGTAAAGCTCCTCTGGCTGAGACAGAAAGAGACAGAGAGAGACAGAGAGAGAGAGAGAGAGAGAGAAAAAGGGGGCTCAGACTCGGTACCTGGATCCTCTGCAGGCTGCTGGAAGCGTCCTGGATGCTGTGAGGAGAGTCGAAGCATTTAGCGGTGGAGATGCTGGCGTTGACCAGCCACTGGCGGAAATCACGCAGGGACGCGCGGAAACGCTGCTCCAGGAGCTTCTCTTTATTCTGACACTCACGAGCCGCTCGCAGACTCAGACTGCAGAGAGAGAGAGAGAGAGAGAGAGAGAGAGAGAGAGAGAGAATGGGAGTTAAAGAAAAAGAGACAGGAATGTAGCGTGAGAGAGAACATGAGAGAGAGAGAAAAGAGAAATAGAATGATAGAAAGAAGAATGAGGATGAGGATGTGATAAATGAAAGATACAGAGAGACAACAAATGATGAGAAAAAGATGAAAAGGGAGAAAGAAATGTAGAGAATGTAGAAAGAGACAGATAGAGGGAGAGAGAGAGGTGAGATATCCGTTTTAATAAACACACACACACACACACACACACCTGTACACACATACGCACACAAACAAACACATACGTACTCACACACACATGCACACACAGATCTGTATGCACAAACACACACACATATGCACATATACAGACACACACACACACACACACACACACTTGTATGTACACATATATACACATACACATGCACAAACACACACCTGTACACAAACATAAACACACATAAAAACACACATACATGCACACATATGCACACGCAAACACACTCATGCACACACATTCACACACACACACTCACACACAAAAACACATACACACTTACTGTATACACACCTGTACGCACACGCATACACACACACAAACTTACGTGTACACACACACACATACCTATGCACACATATAGACACACACCTGTCTTCACACACATACACACCTGTACGCACACATATAGACACACACACACACACACACACACACACACACACACACACACACACACACAGTAGGGTGGTGATGAGGCAGGTCTCACATGAAGTGTACAAAAGTGTGATGTTTTTCCACGGTTCTTATTACAGACAGAGAAACAAATAACAGTAAAATATTTTTATGCTAATGAACGCATGCAGTCACACACACACGCACACGCACACACGCACACACGCACACAGAGCGCTGAGACACTAATCCCGGAGGTGTGAAACACTATTAATCTCCCACAGAAGCAGAATTACACCACACTTACAGTTTTAGGCAGTTAATAATATTGTAAACAAACAAACAAACAAACAAACAAACAAACAAACAGCTCTCACACTGCTACCTAAACGACGAGCCAATCACAGACAAGAACAGAATGGATGGCGGAAATAGCATTCATATGTTGCTTACTAACAGTAACATGTGTGTGTGTGTGTGTGTGTGTGTGTGTGAGATGAAGGTCATGTTTTATTCCTCTTACACCACAGTGCTGTCAGGTTCTGCTTTCTGATTGGTCAGGAGAAGTTGATTAGTTTTTCTATAACCAGTTTTGACGGAAGGAGTCTCCAGTATCGGCACTGTCCGGGCCGTTTTCCTCAAATTTTATTCCTTTTACTCAATGAATCAAAATAATATTAATCGCATCAAAAGTAGATGACAGATTTAAAAAGATTTAAATGTTACATTCCGAACATTCTGTTCTTTGATGTTATGAGATCAAAGTACTTTGAGTTTTAGTAAATATTAACACACTAATTTAATGAAAACAAACACACACAGACACACACACACTTTCCTAACTACACTGTGTGGGAATGAAGTGTAAACATTAGAACATGTGGAGTAGGTTAACGCCCCGTGTGCATGTGTGTGTATATATATATGTGTGTGTGTGTTTGTGTGTGTCTCTGTTGAGTCACCTGTTGTGCAGTTTGATGAGAGCGCTGACCCGCTCTGACTGCGCGCCCAGATCGCTGGGGAACCCAGACAGCTCGTTGAGTTGAGCCTTCAGCTTCTCCTCCATGGCTTCAGCCGCTTGCAGGCCCTCCAGGACGCCCTGACACACACACACACACACACACACACACACAGCAGTCAGAGATGACGATCAGCACACGCTTGACACATTTAGAAACGCAATTTCCGTTATCTGCACCATGATGCCACTATGACACACACACGCATACATATAAACACACACACAGACACACAGACACATACACACGGCTCCATTCAGACTGCAGGAGTCCACAAAAGCGTTTCTGTTCTGCATGGAGAGCGAGCGAAAGGAAGGAAAGAGTGCTGTCTTCCATGAGCATGCCTGAGATTCTGCAGAGCCAGTCTCACGCTTCTCCTCCTCCTCCTCCTCCTCCTCCTCTCTCTCTCTCTCTCTCTCTCTCATATGCAGTCACTATCCAGTGGGGGAAAAAAGCGAGGGAAAACACTTTCCTCCTCCTTCTTGTTCTCTCCTCCTCTTCCTTTTTTCTTACTCCTCCTTTTTCTTGTACTTCGTAGCATCCCTCCCTCTCTCCCTGCCTACTTCCTTTCCTCCCTCCCTCTTTTCCCTTCTCCTCTCGCTGGGATTCAGCTGTCAGATGTTGGAGAGGTTTGAGCCGCGCAAAACAAGCATGTAAGATAAACAAGTCCGGACACCAGATAACGCAGAGAGAGAGAGAGAGAGAGAGAGAGAGAGAGAGAGAGAGAGAGAGAGAGAGAGAGAGTGGCTGAGAGGCTTGATCCCTATTTAAACAAACAAACCAAAAAAAAAGAAAAAAATCACAGCAGAGGCTTGGAATGCCATCTGCTGTCCGGACACACACCGTCTCTTCTGCCTGTTTAAATCATCCAGAAGCATGAAAAAACAGACTCGGGACCAGAGAATATTCTAGCGCTTCTTTATTTTATTTTTTTTTCTATATCTAATCTCCATCCGATGCACACGAACAGACGATCTCTGCTGTTCTGGTCTTCTGATCACATCCCATGAACAAGTACAATTTCAGTTTTGTTTTTTTTTGTTGTTTTTTTTTTATATGTACTTTCTGTATACATTCTGTACAGGATTAGATTATATTTTCCTTATATTTATTATAATTTTGTTAAAATGATAACTAGTAGGAAATGGAACTGGTTGCATGAAATTTTACTGTATAAGCAATAAAAAAAAACTTAAATCTTTAAGAATTATGGACAAAAATATTTCATCGTGATTTTACGGCTGCATTTCTACACAATAAAAAAATTAATAAAATATAATAAAATAAATAAATTAATAATAATAATAATAATAATAATAATAATAAAAACTCTAATATAAATAATATTTATAAATAAATTCATGATAATCTGTCTATATATTTTTAATTAATAAAAAAAATCTAAACTATTTAACAGTGAAATAAGAAAACGTTTATATACAATATATAATTGTATTTACTTATTGATTTTTTTTTTTTTGTACTTAGATTTTTTTTTAGATTAAGATATATTTTTTTATGTAATTAAAAAACATCATAAAATCTGTAATATCTCAAAAACACACGCTGAAAAGTCTACCACGAGCAGCAGCTCAACACAAAAACGGTTCCGCTGAAATTCACTTCATTGTTACAGCACTGTGTAAATGTCTTGTATTATCTGGAGCACAGATGTTGTTATACATATGTTAAGCATGTCTCACTATCTCCAAACATACCTTAAAAATTAACAAATGAATAAAACATGTAAAGAAAGCAATATAATTAATAACAGACCAGTTTTCAGATGGAGACAACAAAAGATAATCTAATGTAGGCTCCTGGGTTTTGCACGAAAACCTAAAGGAGCGAGTGTGACAAAGTTAGCAGAAAAACTCTAATATTCTCCAGCACGCTGTTTTACTTACGAGTCTGTACACATCTGTATCTAATACTACTGCTTATTTTAACACAAAGAGTTTCATACACCAAATATTGCCTGTGTTTATTTTATTACTATTTAGTGCTGTTTATAGAAGTTTCTTTTACAGTATGTTTTCAAAGGCATGTTTGCTTATTTAATTTTTTATGTATGCCATCATATGAATAATGTATAAATAAGAGTACTTTCACACTCACTCCTTTCTATCTTCATGCAAAACCCAGGAGCCTACATCATTACATCTGAAAACTGTTCTGTCATGTAATACAGTATGTTGCTTTTTTTTTTCTTTTTCTTTTTTTTTTTTTACATATTTTTATTTACTCACTGATTTAAAGTTATGTTTGGAAATAGTGAATGATTTTGTACATACAGTAATAATGCAGACATGATAACCATATATAACAACATTTGTACTACAGATATTATGTACTACTGATACTACAATACTGTACATGTCAAGAATCCACATAAACAGCTCATAATACTAAAATTAAATTCAAAATATGAAAAATGTACTATTATTATTATTTTATTAGTACTTTTTTTATATATATAAATAAACTGCATGAATGAAAGCATATGAAAAAAGCACATGAAAACTGTATCTTTTTCCCCATGTTTATATCTGGTTCTGTTTACTGCTCTATTTCGCTCCCTAGTGGGCCAACCAAGAAACTGCTGAGTCTTCATACTTGATGCTGCTTGGATTAAAAAAAGGTCAGCCCTAACATGTGAGAGTTCCTGTCTTTTTGACAGTGTCCTGTCTTTTTGAGTTCCTGTACACTTCCTGAGAAATCTGTAGCGCCTCTTGGAACTGTTTTGGATGCTGTGACGTGTGTGTGTGAACCCTGGACGTGGTGCGAATCCATCGGAGGACACACACACACACATATGTACACACACACACATTTACACACTAAGGATAATTTGGGAGCGCCAATTAACCTAATCTGCATGTCTTTGGACTGAAGGAAATCAGAGAACCCGGAGGAAACTCACCAAGCTCGGAGAGAACATACAAACGCCATGCACACAGACCCCCAGATGGGAATCGAACCAAAGCCACAGTGCTAACAATGCTTCCAATTTACAATCCTTTTTTTTTTTTTTAAAGAAAAACAAATAAATAAATGAAGAAAGAAAGACACAATACAAAACCATCTTACTCCTTTGCACAGCCACTCTAAAATATAATAAAATAACAAGGTACTAAGAGTACTTTTTCTTGTTGTTGCTTATGTTTATTCCTTTATAATTATAGCTTTATAGTTTATACCTTAACAAAAATAATTGACATTTTATTTTTACTCTTAAAGGTAAGGTTTAAATGTATAAAGGGTAAGAGTTACTGTAGGTCCAGGAGAGAAGTACAGGTAGGAGTAATTGGGGGCGTGGCTAAAGTTTGAAGACTTGTGACATTGACTTGTGTGTGTGTGTGTGTGTGCGCGCGTGAAGGTTAGACATGCAAAATCTTAAGTCAACTCTCATTTAGACACTGAGTATATAAATATATATAAGTGCGTGCACGTTTTTTTTTTATAATAATAATAATAATAATAATATCGATACTCCGGTACCCTCCTCGCGCGGTTACCTTGGCGACGGTCCACCCCTGCACCGCCTCGGCTCCGCTGTTCCGCCTCTCGCAGCGCTTCAGCCCGTCGCTCCAGTCGCGCAGCTGCCGCTCGAGCCGCACCGTGTCCTCCTCGAGCCGCTCGGCGAGGC
>JAQQZS010000020.1:17100444-17117037 GCA_030068045.1 Platyallabes tihoni | reverse complement strand
GGATTGGCACCCTGTCCAGGGTGTACCCTGCCTTGTGCCCGAAAGTCTCCTGGGATAGGCTCCAGGTCCCCCGCGACTCTGATCAAGGATAAAGCGGTATAGAAGATGAATGAATGAATGAATGAATGAATGAATGTCTCAATGGTCATGCTAAATATGATCTCAACTGATAGTTTGTTAAAATAATTTTTAAAAAAAACTATTGATGTTGTCTCCTCTTTAGAAATGTACAAAGTAACGCACAAAGTTAAACAAGAATTATTTCTTCTAGAAAACATTGTAGTCATCAGGAAAAAACATAAATGAAGCCTTGAACAAAACCGATTGGTTTTCGTCTCAATCTTGACTTTTCAGTTTCATTCAATTCAATCCTTCCTCGATCTCAACCCCCTCAGGTCTCGATCCTGACCCGATACCAGTCCTATCAAGGAGAATTGTGTGCTCTATCACTCTCCTAACGCTGTACCTGCACTCGCTTCAGTCTTTCCTCCACCTCCTCTTTGCTCCCCTCTGTGCTCTCCAGATTCTCCAGCCTGCCTTTGACCTTCTCCAGCCAGTCCCCCACCGCCTTCAGGGCCTCCCCGAAGGCCTGGTACTCCTGTAGGTGGCGCATTCGGGTCCAGGCCTCCTGAAGCAGAGCCTGGTGGGAGGAGAGAAGCTCGGCGGGGACGCTGTTCACCTCAGACAGGGGAAGAGAGGCCTGATACAGATGCTCCAGAGACGGCCTGAGAACAAAACACACTGTTTCAGGATTCATGAGTTGACGAGAAAACAAACACACCTGTCTCGAGTGGTTTTGACCATGCGACTTGTTTAATAGGAACCTAATATTTAGGAATAGTTAGCAGCAGCAGAACGCGTGTGTGGGTGTGTTTTAATATGGATAGAGCTAAACAGAGACTTTTGCTATGGGATTGTTCCAAAATGATAAACAGGATAAACAAGATTATACCAAACACCAAAAGTTCATGCAAAACTATCTTTGTCATAATTAACACAAACAAACAAAAACATTGTATACATATGACAGTAAAACTGTTATAGAAATTTTTACAAATAATTTCGTTCCATTTAAGTGATCTAAACTCATTTTTAAAAACTATATGTTTAGGGATTTTTCATAAAAAGAAAAAAAAAACCTTCAGGGTGTGTTGTTCAAGAAAAATAATCAACAACATAAAGCAGTGATGTTACTGTTTTAATAACACGTCCTAAATAGTCTTATACAGTACCTCATACAGTATATCACAACAAATACCAACATTAAAGATTGACAGGATACATTAGTCAGGACACTGCTTTTTTTTTTTTTAACGAAATTGTGAAATCTTTGAGAAACCGGTCATTTCCCGTTCGCACATATGGTACAGCTAAGCAGGTGTTGCATGCCCTTCATTTGCATACTTTTTGACAAAATAACACAAATTCAGTGTAAACAGTGAGGTCACCTTATGTCGGAATTTACAGCTTCTGCAGTTTAAGGTTTATTTATGAAAAACATCAGATACGAAGGATTTTTAACTTGTAAATATACATTTGTCAGTGATTTATGCACTATTTACAAGTAGGAATCTGGTAATTACTGTTAAACAGACAACATTAAAATCATTTTCTGATCAATTTTCGCTTGTTTATAAAACATGTACACGTGAATAAGGATAATTAACTACTTGAATTGATTTGGATATTAAAAAAAAAAAAGAAAAGAAAAAAACTCCATACATTTCAGAGCAAAAGCAAATGATCTAGATTAAAACAAACCTTCTTGAGAGCAGCTCTTTGTGGATTTCCTCCACTCTCTTCAGCTGGATGGAGCAATCAGGCACTCCTGGCTGGCTCGCCAAACACAGCGCTGCCTCTTTCTGCAGGCTTTCCTCCATCTGCCTCAGCCAGACTCTCAACTCATCAACACACACCTCCAACCTAAAGACGTTAGTGATACGGTAAGACCAGAGAGATCCAGGGGTAGATCCAGAGCACACAGCTGCACTAGAGTGCTGATTTATAACATCTCAGCTGTGAGCGATGCTTTAACCTTTCACGCAGTGTACCCTATTGTAGACGGGTTACTCTCCTGTCGCACTGCTATCTGAAGCATTCTGCGACACAGTTAGCTGCTAGGCTTTGCAGCGGCAAATGTAATCACCTCCCCTGAGCCTGGTCACTGAGTCACACGCTGGGCTTGAAGGCATTTTATACGAAAAGATTTTAATAACATTTTAACAGGCAGTTTGTAATTATAATTTTTTTTAAGGTTTTGCCAAAAGGCTGCTGCTAAATTCACTTAATAAATAAATGTGTGGAGTAAAGGTCTCTAATCAGACCATAAACAGAGAAACAACTAAAGCCTCAACCACACCATCTTTGCCAAAAAAACACAAGAAAAGCAAAATGTCTGTATCATGAAATCTGTTATATCTGTAAATATATTGTTATATTGTTTCTCTCTCACGTGTCTCTTTTCCCATGTCTGTTTCTCCATCTCTCTATTCCTCTCCGTCTTTCTCATTTTGTCTCTTCCCCTCTTTCCATCCCCATTTCTCTCTATTCCCATTTGTCTTTTTCCATTTCTGTCACTTCTGTTTCCCTCCGTCTCTCGTTGTTCTCCATATCTCTCATTTTTCTCTTTTGATTAATTTTATCAATCTTTTTGTCCATATTTTTCTCTCTCTCTCTCTCTCTCCTTTCCGTCAAGTGTCTTTCTTGTCACACGAAGACACATGTAGTCACTGGTTGCATTTCTCGATATATTCCTCTTTCCCCAAACGAGCTCCTGGTTGGCAAAGCAAATGCCCAATGAATGCCATGACTATCTGTGATCAGAGGTCTAGAAAGCAAAGTTGTTTGTGATCTCTGGGTGGAAGGGGTCTACCCTTTCTCTCCTGTATGTTGAAGAGGGCAGATAGCGTTTTCCCCTTTGCATGAGAAGCAGTTTGAAAAGATGCATTAGGCTGTCTCAGGGAAAGCACTTCCATAACTTGTAGCTGTTGCATGATGGGAATTGACCGGTAACAAATTAGGGAGATTTTTAAATTTTTAAATTAACAGATTAAATTTTTCAATGCTAAACTGCATATAAATACTGTATGGTTTATTTTATGTAAATATTTCAGATCTGCTTTACTATATTATACAGCTATCCATATCACATAGCGTTATGTAAGTGCATCTGTAACACAGTTAACGTATGTCCACGTCAGCGTAGCGAATAAAATCGAATTCGAGCTTCACCCGTCCTGTAGGGCGGCGCTCTCCTCTAAACACCGCACTCTCTGTCTGCAGGCCGCAGTAAATCCATCCAGAGCCAGCTGACATGACGCCAGGCGCTCCTGCACTCCTCCGGCTGCAGATTTAGACAGGTGTCTCAGGAGCTTCTCTTCCTCTTCCTGAAGTCTAGCCAGGCGTTCCTCGCCCTCTCCGAGCCGCTCCAGAGACACCTGAAGCACGAGGGAGGAGTTACAGAAAGTCGGCAGCCAAGGTAAAACTGTTTGGTTTCATCTGAGAGAGAATATTTTATACTTTTTAAAATTATTTATATTTCTTCATGAGTATTGATACTAAAATTGGTGTAAGCTTCTAGAAACATATGACCTGTAAAAATTGTTGCTCAAATAGATTTTTGGGAAAAGCTTCAAAAGCAAAAAGTCTGTAGTGTCCGTAACCATGTCAAATTCATGTTACAATATCTTAACCATTTAGCATTTTAGAATAATACACTTTTTCAGGTTTATGTATTTTCATGTGAAATCTAAATTTTCCAAGTGTCATCTGAATGACAGTTAAGATCGTTGAAAGATTTGAATTCAAAAAAGTTCTGGATTCTAAAACATAAAAGGGCATGAAACTGAATTTAGCAAATGTGTTTCTTTTTATCTGATAAAAATATTAATGTGTATGAATATTTACAAAAAATTAAGCATGGGTCGGAAAATAAGAAGCATTAGGTGTTATGAAAAATGGTGTTATATGATCCGATCTGAAAAGTAAGTTTTTCACCTACGGTAGGTGAGACACTTTTTAGCACCAATTATTTATTTATTTAACATCTGTACATCCTAAAATGTTTCTCCCAAGAAAGACGTTTCATCCATTAATATAGTAATAACATATAACATTGATGTTAAAGCAGCTATAAACTTTTCAAGAGGGAAAAAAAATGCAGAAAACATGTTGTTACAGTAAAATAATCAGCAAATGGGTCTGCCGTGGCCTCGGAGATTGCAAAAGATTGTTTCCGGATTGAACTGGACCTCCGGAATAATTTAAACATGGTGCTACCTTGAGCCTGTGCAGCTGAGCGGAAACCTCCGGAACGTCTCCTGCGTGGTCAGAGCGCTCGCCTGTACCCGCCCTCAGCTCCGACAGCCAACTGTGGAACTCCTGTGTGAGCTCTGTGAGCGAGACAGGATGAGTCACGGATGAGAGAGGGACAAAGAGGGAGCAAAGTCATATATGGAAGCACTGACGCTCGTGTTTATGACAGCAGATGGTCTGTGTGGGTGGGTCTGGATGAAGAAAAAAAAAAAAGAGCCTCTCTGTCGTCCTAGTAACGAGGCCTAATCAATTCCCAGCGAGAGCTGTCAGACTGTCTGTGGAAGACAACACGTGTGTGTGTGTGTGTGTGTGTGTGTGTGTGGCAACAAGTGTAGATGTTTGCATGATCCCCTTACCGTTGAAACCATGCAGAAGTGTTTCCTGCAGAGTTCGGAGGATTCGGCTGGAACTCTGAGCGGCCGTTTCACTCCTCTTCACCAGCTTGGTGATGCTCTCACCCAGAGCGGTTAGCTGCTGAGCCGGGTAAGCTCTACAGAGCACCCTGAGAGACTCGGCTGTCACGTCCAAACCATCGTCGACCTGCTTCAGAATCTTCTGGAGCTCCTGAAATAACAAAACAAGCCAAATGAAATGTTTCACCCCTTAATTTTGGTCTATAAATATTATTATTGTTAAAATAAAATCAATCTGTGAATATATTCCAGATTATAACACATTACAGACAAAAGCTTAAAAAAAATATCTGACTCTGGATATTCTTATTTGCACTGATTTATTTAACCAAACATCAGAAGACATATTGTTACCATAGCAACAATTGTATATTTTTTTCCCCCACCACTAATAAACTACCTCGCTAGATGCATCATCATTGGCATCATGTTACCTGACATAAAATCCACGCAACAGTAAAGCACGTGTTACTGTATGTTCGCCGATTTCAACGCAGCGAGTCGAAACGTGCTTCCAAGCGATGAGTACGGCGCTAACACGAACGAGTGGTGCAAATGGAAAAGCCTAACCTTTATCTTGGCCATATTTTCTGGGTCAGATGACTGCGATAGCTCTGACAGTCTGCTCTCGACGCCGTCCAGTTGTTCAGCCATCTGGGAAATCACGTCCTGGAGTTGCCGGCTCTGACAGCTGAAGTCCCTCAGGATGGAGCTGGCCTGCTCGTGAACCTCTTCAGCGTGCAAGATCTTCTTCCTCAGATCAGCTGCCATGGCCTTGTCAGAATCAATATGTACAGTGGGTAAAGTGTGCCGTACAATCAAATCTGTCGGATTATACTGTACAGTATGATGAAGGTCATCCAACAAAACAGCTGGAATTAAACCTTATTCAAGTTTTGGCGCTTAAAAAGTCAACAAAACAAAACTGTAAATGTTAGGGTTCCTTAACGGTTCCTCAGACATTTTTAGCTTTCCAAGGACGTCCCACTTGGAACCGTTCCTGTTTTAGGGTTCTACACACATTTGTTTTTTTTTTTTTTTTACCTGGAGCTCGATGTCAGCTTCCTGATTCTTCGTCACTTCCTGTAGCTTGGCAAGCTTTCCCTGCAGGGTCTCCATCAGCACCTTCTTACCCTCAATCTCCATCTGTTCAAATACACCTCGTTTTATCCTCCATTGAAATATTTTTTACAAATGTGTTTACACAAATCCGACAGTTTACTCACCTTAAACTGGCTGAGGCAGTCCTCCATGTTGACGCTGGATAAGAGGTTAACAGGTCCGTCGCTCAGCTCGCTAACCGAAGTGGAGCTCCAACACTCGACGTCGTTGACGATCGAGTTAATCTCGTTCCATAACTCGAGAGCGGATGAAAGGCGATCCGCTTCGATTTCGATCCGCTCTGATGTCTGGAAGGAAAACAGACAAGCCTGGAGTTGAGGCGTTTATACGGTAATCTGGATACATAGACAGAGATTTATAATCATCTTACGTCCGTCCACTGGTCCACAACGGTGTCCATTTCCACGCGGACAGCTTCCGTTATGTCATCCGGAAAGTTCCTTAGATTATTGATGAAGGATTTGCTTTTACAGATGAACAAATCGAGGTCGTCCTGAGCGCCTGCCATCTCTGACTTCACCGCCTCCAGCTACAGAAACGCATGGACACACTTTAAACGCTCGCATTTGTATAAATAGTTCTGGCCTTCTGTAAAAAAATTAATAAATGTACATTTCTGGAAAGAAAGCCAATTCCGTTATAGGAAAAGATCGATACAAATATGTTACTTGCTTGCTCTGTGGAAACATCAAGAGAAGAATACAAGAAACCAAATTATACATTCTAATGACTATGAAGATCATCTTTAGCAGCTAACCAAGGATATGTTTACATTACAAGCCACTTTGCTTAATTCCGTAAAATTTTGTGATGGCTCATATTGGCCAAGTATCGGATACCTATCCGAGCTACTGTAGAACCACATACAAAAGTGGCTCAGATCTGATTGTAGATTTGTGAGTTTGGACAGTCATGAACTAATCCCTGTCACATTTGGGTAAATTGTCAGAATTTAGTCTCTTCAGGCAGGTAAGGCAATGTAGCAGTGGTGGATCAGGTGGCTAAGGCTCTAGGTTGTTGATCTGAGGATCTGGGTTTGAAACCTCTCTGTTGGTGAGTTTGCCACGCCCCATACTACCCTACCACTGGCCCCAAGCCCAGTTACAAAATGGGAGGGTTGCATCAGGAAGGGCATCGGGTGTGAAACCTGTGCCAAGTTGTTTACGGATCGGATGGTCCGCTGTGGCGACCCCTTGACGGGAGCAGTCGAAAGAAAGTTTTAGGCAGGCAATGTGAACACTACCCAAGATAACGAAATTTCAACAGAAGCTGCTATCTTATCTTATTATCTTATACATTATGTTGTTGTTGACAATTAGTCATTAAAAACGAAGGGGTCTGATGAAGTAACAACAAAACGTACTTTTACTTTATAGCTGGAAAGTAAAACTTAAGCAAAGTGAAAACAAATCTGCTCATCTCTAGCTAATGTTACTAGATAATGAGCATCATTTAAATTAAATTCCTTAACTAAAATAAAAGAAAGAAGCTGGCAGCCTTATGAACATGAACAGGTATACAGTATAATGCGAGCCAGACAAAACATTCTGTGACTAGGACGATATCAGCATTCATACTGGTACACTTCTTGTATCCTCCTGAGGCACGACACTGACCCGAGTCAAGGCTCTCCGGATGTCCTCGGGGTTGTGCCAGACAGACGGGGCGACAGTGATAGCGTGAGCTCTTTCAACAACTGAGCCGAGTTTGTACCTCAGATTGTGGTAATCCTTACACATCTCCACCAGCACTCTGCACTGCTCCTGCCTGCACACACACACACAAACCAAACTCAGGCCCGTGGTTTCACTCCGGGTGACCTATATAAGCGTTAGATCATACACTTACTCTTCTGAGATGACATCTTTAATTTTCTCCCAACTGGTTTGGACGAGGGTCACATCTCGCCGGGCCTCCTCGACCATCTCAGGGTCTCTGTGAGCCAACTGCTCGCCTTTCTCCCCTAACCATAGCTGACTGTGTTGTAGAGCTTCGAGTTCCTCCTCCAACTGGTTAAGCATCCACAGTCTAATACAGACACACAAGTTCTGGATTATTTTTCAAAGATGTTGACTCATATTCATTAAAATATCTGATAGTAGTGGAGCAACAAGATTTGCATACTAAGAGCCATATAAGCAAAAGAGACTTATACATAAATGGAAGGAGTCTCCAGTGTCAGAGGTAGAAGCGCATGAACTTTTTCTAGTTTTCATGTAACACGACATGCTGCAGCAGCATACAGCATTCTGGACTTTATATTCCATCCATTGATTGATGGGTCTACCTTGTTGGTTGTACAGTAGAAATGAATAAACAAGTGCATCTGCAAATGTAAGAGCTAAGACAACCCTTTTACCCCTTTAAATATACCCCTTTATATTTAATTTTGAATTGAACAATTTCATCCTCCATCACATTCAGTGATAGGGTCAAGAATATTTGTCTGAGAAGTGTCTGCGCACAACTTTCGATATGATGCTACCACCACCGTGCTTCACTATAGTTATACTATACTTATGCAAGCTACTGCATACAAGAGAAAGCTTTCTATGGTTACCTTTGCTGGAAGTTCTGTGTGCTTGGTTCTGGAAGCCATGGTTTTCTGGCTCTATCCTCTAGCACCTTTAAACTCTTCAAAAGCATCTCCTTTCTTTTCACGAAGGAGCTCCTCATAGCTCCTAGTGCCTCAGCTTCGCTCTGCCTGGTCCCCATACTCCTCTCAATTTGCTGCAATCCTGATCCCAGGTCCTCCACCAGCCCCCGGCAGGACGTCCTGTCCCCGTCAATCCCATGTAGATGTAGACATGACTTGTTCAGACTACTGTCCAGACTTATAGCCTGCACCTCCACAGTGGCTAACTCCTGCGACAACTGCTCTAGTTCCTGGTTCACGTTCCTATCCTTGTTTTGGTCCCAGTTCGCCTCGCCTACAGCTCTCTGCAGGGTCTGGAGAGAAGTGGTGGTCGACTTATAGGTCAACAAGAAGGTCTCAAGTTTAACCAGAGACTCAGAACGATTGTGTAGCAGACTCCTAGCCTCTGAGAAAGGCTGGAGACATTCTTCCTGCCTGGCCTGCAATCGCTGAAGATCCAGTGGAGCCAGGGAAGGACTTAGTCCCTCCATGTGCTTCTTTAGATCCTCCATTACTTTGCTTTGGGTTTGAAGAAGAGCTTCATCATCCTTTAAATAAAAACATACTATAATGAAGTACACCTTAATCAAGAAAGTTTGATGACCATATGTACAACTACAGGTTTGTCTTTACCTTGATTTGCGTACCAGTCAATGTCAGGTCAGTGATGGTGACTTTGGATCTGGTTCTTAACTGCCTGAGAAAGTTTTCACTCCATTGAGTGAATGTCATTAGAACCTGGTTAAACTGCTCAAGGCGCGATAGATGGGCCTGAAGTTCTTGAATCCTGAAAAATGCATGGAAATCTATAAATGATTACAGGCTCTTCTATCAACCTACACTTCTATTAAAATACAAGGTTCCTCAAGGGTTCTTTACAGAAATAACCTTAAACAGAGGATCTAGTTAGAATGGCTTTCAGAAAGCTCCAAGGTCCTGCTCTAGGGTTGCAGATAGAACCTTTGAAATGTACCCACCAAATAAAGGGAAATACCAATCAACCTTTCAGGATTCTTCTTTTTAGTCATTTACACTCTTGTTAATTAAACTCCTCCTTAATCTTTTATCATGTAGTTAATGAACCATTAAACCATCCATAGAACTGTGAGGTGAGGAACACCTTCTTAGAAAGGTCTAAGAAAAGTCTTCAGGCAATGTCTATATGAAGAATTTCAGCAAAATCACATGAAATCTCTACAGTTGAGTAAAAAGGTTTCATTCAATACACAATGGTTCTTTTGGGTTTATTGTTTGGGGAACTCTAAACTATAAAGGAAGTTTGGGGAACTCTAAAAGTCCATTTAAAGAACGTACCGTTTCCGGTTAAGAAACTTGGTTAAGAAGAAGCGTACAAGAAACCTTTAATGAGTGACCATCCAAAAAACCTTTGAAGTTAGTGTAAACTAAGGTTTAAAAAGGTGAATGTACTGTTACATCCTTAGGGAGCTAAAATTGGGTATTGTTACAAGCGATTTCAAAACAACAACTAGAAACACCACAGTTGAATATATTGCTCTTTGCAAAAAAAAAGGTTTCTCAAGGATAATTGGACAGGTCATGATTTCCAAAGGATCTTTAAGGTTTTCTGTAACTGAAACCATCTGCAGTAAAAAGGTGTATAAGGGTTCATTCAGGATTCTTTGGATGGTTAAGATCTTATAATCTTTCTAAATAGATTCTACTTGAAGACCAGAAAAAAAAAAAAAAAACTTTGTACTTGATGAAAGACTTTCTAGTTAAGTGGGTCTGCAGGAACCATCCCTGAGGTGAAATTCTCAGTAGAACACAACATTAAATAGCTACCGTACATTTGGAGATTTACCTAAGAGGTATGCTCACACTGAGAGAGCACCACCTCTCCTCCAAGATGCAGTGAAGCTCTGTCAGTTCTCCCACTCGTTCCTCCGAGGCTGTGGGATACAGAAACTCGGCCTGGTTCTCCAACTTCTCGAGCAAAGATTCCTGAGAGGGAACCTCACTCTGCAAGTCCTACCAGGTAATAAATACACCCAACACAAAAGTATTAATAACTAAAACTAATAAAAATACTGTTTAGCCAACGGGTCTTCTAGGTTGCTCTTCTTGTTTTCTTTTGACTTACCTGTAGTGTTTGTAGCTGGCTATGAAGTTTGGTTTTATCCATGACCAGGTATGGCGTATCAGATTTACAGAGGTTCTCTGAACTGTCTAACCAGCTTTGGAGAACTGAGAGTCCTCTTTCATACCTAACCACATGAAGGAAAATCGAAATTAACACCCAGAACAATTAAAAGTTCAACATAATATTGTGTTCTTTACTCCATCTCACATACTAAAACAAGCTTGTTCTTAACGTTGGAATATTATGGGATAAACAGAAAAAACATTTTTCCAAAGGGTATTTGGACGGTTAATGGTTCTAGCTCTGAGGAAAGGTTTCAGTTTGGAGTAACTATGGAGAACCAAGCTGAACCTTAAGATGATTGGTTAACATTTCAGTTAAATATTGAACAAAGTTTTAATATTTAGAAATTTAGATCTTCAAATAATTTAATTGAAGTTTTAAAATATATTTTTTTAGGTATTAAAATTAAGGTTATAACATTTCATGTTTTTAAAAAATTACATTAAAACAATTAAAAATAATTAATAAATAATTAATTAATTGTTAATTAAAGCCTTTACATTTGTTTAAATCTATTGAATCTTTAAATGTTTTTTCTGAATTTCGTGAATTAAATAACCTGAATTTTCAACAGCTGTTTTATTTTAATCTCAGTTTAGGGATCTAAAGATAACATTTTCCAACAAGGTTTGTATTTAGATTTACGAGGATTTAATACAGAAATTGTGCACATCAGTGTTGAGACCTCAGATTTAACTACAGACTTAGTTTCAGTTAAGACACTACATGATTATCATGAATACGGGGAAATGGAAACAAAACCTGTCTTTTTCTCAGTCCTTATTTTCTATGCCAGAGTACTACAGTAGCCACTATAGAAAAATCAACCTATGCAGCAGCGCAACCTGACTCTGAATACACATAACTTTCCACATTGATTTAACTATTGTCAACTCTGAAATCCTAAATTGCATGAAGTTCTCCTGAAGGTCTCCTGAACAAAGATGAAAAACAAAGCTGGGCTTACTGCTGCCACCGAGTCAACAGGTCCTCCAGTCTGGCTTGTTTCCTGGCAGCCTTACTAGTGTACTGTATATGAGTCTGCTGGAGGACTGATACATCTTTCTCCAGTTGCTCTCTGTTAGGTATTCTTCTTAAACCCAGGCTCAGGGACACCAGTCTGGGCTGTAGGAGCTTAAGAGCCTGCCATGTGTCCTGGCAGTGATGGAAATGTACATAAGCATAAAAAGTTCCTTCTGTCAGATGAGTGCATTGGTCAAATTAATGAGTGCTTTCATACTTTTGAATTAAAATGAAATTTGTGCTTTTGGTTTGTTTGTTCTTTGGTAGAGTTTGGTTTTACACTTCATTAAAATGGAAAAACAAAACGCAGTATTAGTGCTTTTTATGTTATACATATAATACAGAAAAAGTGTGTGCTTTAGGAGCTACTTCTGAAGTTTATGCAACATGGAACTGACCAGCTTCCCTAAAAATTTCAAGTTTCTAACTTCAGCTGTTTTGGAGAGATGGTTTTATATGGAATTTATGTGGCCCCTTTCAAACAATAATAATTAAAAATGCTAATGTTTCATATTTCTTTATGAGTATTGACATTTAAATTGGTATAAGTTTATAGAAGCATATTACCTATAAAAATTGCTGCTTAAATTGGTTTTTGGTAAAAGCTTAAAAAGCACAAAATCTGTAGTGTCCGTAACCATGTCTAATTCATGTTGCAATATCTTAACAGCTTTGCATTTTAGAATAATGTGATTTTTCGGGTTTATGTCTTTTCATGTGAAATCAAAATTAGTCAAGTTTCATCTGAATGACAGTTAAGATCACTGAAAGATTTGAATTCAGAAAGGTTACAGACACTAAAACATAAAAGGGCATGAAATTGTACTTAGCAAATGTTGTATTTAATTTTATGTTTATCTGCTAAAAATATAAATGTGTATGTATATTTACAAAAAACTAAGCATGTATCGGGAGATAAGAAGTGCTAAGTATTATAAAAAATTGTGTTACTCTATATCTTCATGTATTTATACTTCATGTTTTTGCCGAGTAAAAGCTCAAAAAAGTCAAAAGCATCAATGAGTCTGATCCTTTTTTTGTATTACGAGTGTGTCATTTAAAGTACCCTTTAAACAGTCAGAAAAATACAGAAGAAAATCTAAATCAGTTGTTTGACCGTATTACACTATGACCTTGACCCTGTCTGGATCAATTTCAAAAACTAATAGCTTCATCTGCTTTTTAAAATGATAATTACATGTAAATCCTAAACACATTCAGGCACACGTGCTCAGAGTATCTCTACAGCAGCGGCGGTTCTGCTTTGGCTCGGGTTTTACCCTGGAGCTCAGTTCAGCAGCTCAAAAAAACAAAACAAAAAAACTGTTTAATTCACTTCTTGCAAACGAGTTGATTCGGAATCAAATACTTTTCTCTCTAGGTTTCAGTTAGAAAATTACACAACATCTGATGTTCTTGGACGCAAGTATGAGCTCATTGTTCTGACCAGCCCAAAGAACGGCACTAACAAAACATGCTAAAAAGTGTCTCACCTACAGAATGGGGGGAAAAGTGAATTTTCAGATAGAATCATATTACATACATTTTTTCATAATACTTAATACTTAATATTTTTTCAAAAATACTTAATCCGGAACTTTTTTTGAATTCAAATCTTTCAACGATCTTAACTGTCATTCAGATGAAACTTGGCGGATTTATATTTCACATGGAAAGACTTAAACCTGAAAAATTGTATTATTCTAAAATGCTAAATGGTTAAGATATTGTAACATGAATTTGACAGGGTTACGGACACTACAGATTTTTTGCTTTTTAAAATTTCACCAAAGCCCATCTCTCGTGCAAAACACTGAGGTCGACCTGGAATTTTAATGATATATGTGTTAACAATACTTATTGGGCAGACTACAAAAAGCAGTTTTAACTGAATAAACTATAGTTTTCTATGTTTTCTGGCCACATAATATAAGGTGTTTGTCTAATTTGGAGCATTTAAACAAAACCACTGTTGTTTGTAATTTGGGGGGGAAACTTAATTTTGCATGTAATTCTTTGATTTAAGCAACATTTAAGGTCATATGCTTCTAGAGGCTTATGCCAATTTTAGTATCAATACTCATTTCAAATGATTATTGTTTGAAGCGAGACAGTATATCGCTGAAAAATGTCCATTTTTGGGGCTCATATAAAATCATCTCTCCAAAAAGGCTGAAGTTAGCAACTTGAAATTTTTAGGAAAGCGAGATTGGTCACTTCCATGTTGCATAAACTTCAGAAGTAGCTTCTTTGGCCACACACATTTTCTTTATTATACAGTATGAATAACATTAAAAACAGAATTAAAAATCTGTTAATGTTTTGCCGACCAGCTGAAACTCTTCTTATACAAAAGCACCATATTATAGTGACCTTTCTCATTTCTAGCTCTCTGAGCCAAAGACACGTACCATATGCTCGTGGAGAGCTTGGTACGTCCCCGATGTTGATGTGCAGCCCGTAACCGGTTTATCCAACTTCTCTGCTAGATCTTTAAGCACATGTTTAACCTTAAAGATGCAAAAACAGACAGAAGTTCAAATAAACAATACATACAGTAGCACATAAATACACAGAGCAGCATCTCCAACACTCGAACCTCATCCATGTCCTCAGTTAACTTCACTTTATGCGACAAGCTGATCCGAAGCTCCGCCCATCGTCGCTTCACGCTGTTGGTAAGCTCCTCCCAGGACCTGCTGGTCTGTAATAAGCGAGCTTTAACATGCTCCGCCTTTCCAGGAGTCATGAAACGAGTCAGAGCACGGGACTCCACCTCTAACTGACTCAAGGCGTCCTTCCTTTCCTCCAAAGCTGCCTCTATCACCTAGGAAACAACGCAAGTCCATGAGAACGACAGCGGAAATTTTAAACTCTAAAAAAAGTCGCTGGGAATTTTTTTTTTTTTTTTACCTCCACGGTGTGAATGTGTCGTTCCAAGACAGCAGTGTTGCCGTCTACAGCCTCCAGCTCCTTCTCTCTCTCACACACCCAGGAGGAGAGCGCTTCTGAGTCACAGCTGAAATGCTGCCATCGTGCCTGAATCTCACCGAGCACTGATATCCTGCGTGAAGTGAGAAAAAAACAACACACATGTCACACTGTCAGAGGTCTTAACGGGCTATAAATAATTTGCACATTGTTTTTTCCCCCCTATCTCAACTCTAACCCAGACAAGGACACATCTGAACTAAAGCTACCACACACTTACATATGGCTCTAATCAACACTTATAGCTTTTATATCATCATCACAGCCAATTCCTAAATCATCACAGTGTGCTAAGTGCTTTTTTGTGTAGCACTGCTGTAGCGGACTGATGAAAGCTAAATGCAGTGCACGAGTTACGTTCAGGAGATCACGCAGCTACAGAACAACGGCTTCGCTTTTTAGTTTGGAATGTAATCAACTGTAATCAATGTTGCTTTCGATGTCGTTTCATCTGAATAATTCTAACTTTCAAAAACAACCGAAGACCAACGCTGTCCCAATGTCTGTAACGTTGGCAAATTAACGTCACCACAACGTTTTGATAACCAACAATTTCTGCTGGGAAAGTCACAGATGACACTAATACAAAAAATAAAGTGAGAAGAATTTTAAGAGAAAAGTTTAAGAAATAACATTTCTGAATTTTCTTAAAAAATTATAATTTTTGTAATGTTACAATAATACAATGACATAAGACTTTAAGAAACAAGTCTTAAAGTTACAAAAAAAAAAGGAGTGACATCGCAAAAATAGTACATTTTGTAAAGTCCAAGAAAAAAATGCTAATTTTTTAAAAATAGAAACTCTTAGATATAAAGATAGAATATAATAGAAAAGAAGAAATATTTTGAGAATACATTCTTAAAATGAATTGTATTTTAACTGTAATTAAAAAATCTATCACTTTCCAGAACAATACTTGCTTTTTTTTTTTTATTTTTTACAAATTGTGTTTTTAATTGTCTTATTATAAAATTTCCTTTCAAATTTCTTACATTTCATTAATTTAGTAATAAAATAATTGTAAGAAACAATACAAAAAAAAAATAATAATTTAATTATTAAAATAATAAATAATGAATAAAATAAAATAAAAAGTTAAATAATAAATAAATAAATAAACAATAATTTAAAAATAAACTTAATTAGTTTATTTATTTGATTATTTTCAATACAAAGTTAATTCTGCTTCAGTGACCTATAGACTGATCCATTTCATAATTTTTTATTTTTTTTTAACTCCAGAATGTGGATTATTCACTGTTAAAAGACAAAAACTCCAGGGCAGAATGATGAAAATTTCACCAAAATTGTTTCCGAGTCCAAAAACGTTTTCATAGAAAAAATTTCTTCCTAAAGTCACAGAATGTTTTGGTCCTCTCACTTGGACTTACATTTTGCCGAGGCTGTCCCGCGTGTCCCTCACTCTCCTCTGCGCCGCTCTGGCCTGATCACGCAGCAGAGAATCATTCTCCGAGCCCAAGCGAATCTCAGACGCCTTTTTAATCAGAGAGTCAGTCTTCTCGATAAACACGCCAGCCTGTGAATGAAGCTCCTACACACACACACACACACACACACACACATGTTTACAATAGATTATATAGGAATAATGCTATGAAGGCTGACTCCCAAATCCCTCTATACCCCGTGATCAAGGGCACTTCTGTACTTGCTGTGTGGCAGTAGAAGTGATTGCGCTCACTCTCGTGTGATACTGCTTAATTATCAGGAGAACTCAGGAGAATTTATGCGTTAATAAAAGCGATGTAAGTGGAATAAGAGGACGGTACTGAGAATGGACAGATCATATGTTCTAATCATTCATTGTTCTTCATTAACTAAAATGTTCTTCATTCATTTGAAGCTCATGTAGATAACATTACCAGGATAGCATTCTTTCACCTCAGAAATATTGCCAAGATAAGAAA
>JAQQZS010000020.1:17089806-17100344 GCA_030068045.1 Platyallabes tihoni | reverse complement strand
AAACTTAAATAATTCTTTTGATTGTGTAAAGCTGCTTTGAGGCAATGACAATTGCTAAAAGTGCTATACAAATAAAAAATTGAAAATTAATCACACAGGAATAAAAGGTGCACTGGTTTAATGGTTCAGGGTCACGGTGGATTAAGTGAAATTAAATAAACAATTTGCTAATTACTGCGCACAACTGACTCAATCTGTTTAAAAATATCACAGAAGGGAAGAAACAAAAGTCTCTAGAGTCTGATAATTGATCGAAGAAATGGAGCTGACGTTAGAAATAACCCAGTGTCAGATATCTATAAAACTATGACATCAGCTACATTCCGAATTTTAAACATAAAGTAGGCGTGGCACGTCGTTGTGTTACCCGAGCTCCGTCGCGCTGATGTTTGAGGTTTTCCAGGCTGCTGAATATAAACTCTCGCTGCAGGACAGGAGTCACACCGCACACGAACTGCCACACAGCCTCTCGGTCCAGCTCGAACTCCTGCCACGCTCTCACGGTGGCCTAAACACCCCACACACACACACACACACACACACAAACATCCCTCAACATTATCAGTTTTAAAAATAGGATTCACATTATAACTGATAGAATTGTAACACTGTTTGTAAACATCCTTCGGATTCTTCGTTCTGATCGGTCAGGAGGTGTTGATTCATCATCTATAACAGCAGGTTTATAATAATATAATCATTTCTATAGTAACAGATCCATCACAGGGCCTTTGTGTGACAGACTTATTCCAGGATATTCCAGGACTCAGAGTGTAAAAAGTGGCTCCTTTTAATGTGCAATCTGTATGTGAGGCAACGTCTCAAGACATCTTATTACAGCAAAGTGATTATAGGAAACATCTCTGCTTCATAAAACCAGGCTGTCGTTGATTACTTTCCTCAAACAGCACAGCACCGAGTGTGTTCCCCTTCCTACGAGGAGCGCTCTGATTTCCCCGAACTCCCGTACTGTACCTGTAGACATTTCTCTTGTGCTGCCGAGCTGCAGTCGTCTCTGCTCTCCTCGCCCAGACACCCTCTCCTCTTCTGCTGCGACTTCAGCTTCTGCTGTTTAAATATGAAGCGCGTTAAAGTAAAGCAGATGCATTCATATTTTATTTAGATACGTTTCTGATTATAGGTTAATTCATGCGTAGATGTTTTATTTATACGAGACTTTTTTTTCCTGTTTATAGAGTTCGCTCATGCTTCGCCCTGTTCATTATTTATATTAGTTTTGATGGACGGTTTTTGGGAAAAGGGTTTCGGGTTATGAATTTTGAAGAAAAGAGAAAAAAGAAAGGTAGGCTTGGGGTCACCTGGTGAATAAGAAGCAGCTGCCTGGCCTCGGTTACGCTCGCCGCATTCAGGATTCGACTGTGTTCCTGCGTCTGGAGCGCGTCCTCCTCCTCCTCTCCTCTCTCGCTGTTTCCATCTAGAGACATCGCCTTAGCACACGGACAGAGAGAGAGAGAGAGAGAGAGAGAAGAGAAGGAGGGAGGAAAGTGAAAAGAAAGAGCACTCATACACACCTGTTCAAATAACCATGTGCTGCAGAATAACCCTGGTGCTGATATTTCTATCGTTCCTGGTGTCTATGTACTGTACATTTTCTGTAAAACAAAACAATTAGGCAGCAGACAATAAAAAAGGGGGCGTGGTTAAGATTAATTATCAATTATCCTGCTGTGATATCCAATCAGATCCTCTCATTTAACTTCAAAGTGACTTTTAATGCTTTCTCTTTTAATCTCTTTTTTTTTTATTTTGAGAGATGCTCTCACTTCATCCTGAGAGGACAGCAGGGTGCCGAGTGTGTGCGCGAGCTCGTCCAGCTCCGTTCTCCGCGTCACAGCTTCAGTCTCGCTGCTGAGCTCCTCCAGCACCTCCAGGCGAGCCGCGAGCCAGGACAGGATGTCCTCCTGTGCCCTCTGCACCTCACGCTGCATTCACACACACCGCACACACACACACACACACGCACACACACACGCACACACACACACACACACACACACACATGTGCACAAATTAAAAATCTACACCACATTAAAAAAAAAACTGTAGCAACTTAAGTCTCAGTTAAGGCTTTATAATAAATGATTAATAAGCAATTCATGTACTGTATAGTTTGCTATTAGTAAGACATTAAATGTTGTATTAAATATTTATTGATTAAAGAATATCTTTACACAGTCTGATTGTTAATTTAATAGACTAAACACTCTCACTCACTCACAGGCAATTTGGGAACATCAATTAGTCTAATCTGCATGTCTCTGGACTGTGGGAGGAAACCAGAGCACCCGGAGGAAACTCACCAAGCACGGGGGAGAACATACACAGAGCTGAGGCAGGAATCGAACCCTCGACTCTGGAGGTGCGAGACTGCAGGGCTAACCACTATTATATAATATAGAATTTATAATATATATATATATATATACAGTATAAATAACAAAAAAGGTTTCGTTACGTCGGTCAGAACTCGCTCGTTCAATGATATCTGTATGTTTGGACCTGAAACCAGTCGCAGAAAAATTTCTGTCTGTATGTTTGTATGTCTGTCCAGCCAGATGTTTGCCACAGCATCACGCAAAACCGGCTAAACAGAAATTAATGGAACGTTGCCAGTAGTTCGGTATTACCCTGAAGTTAAACCTGAACCATAAATGAAATCAAAATGTTGAGTAAAAGCGAAGTTATGAGCAGTTTTGTGGCACTGCATCTGACGCATTTTTGGACGAGTATGGCGCTTTTTCCCCTCAAAGTGGGCGTGGCTATATGCGTCACTCAACAGAGCCAATCCACGCGACTTATTTATCGTGTATACACAAAGTATGCAGAAGACACGGAAACACTGATACACTGAACACCTACTGTAAAAAAGGGCCTCATTCCTAATTACACACAAACGAAAGCGCGAAAGTAGACTATGAAAACTGAACCTTCAAAGATGAACGGACAGACCAGTGTAGGTTTATTCTTCATGCGGGAAGTTTAAAACCAGGATCTCTCACATGTTCCGAAACCGTGGTGATAATACAAAGCACTAATGTGAAGCTTGAACCTTTGAACTCCAGAACGTCTACAAACTCGTTTTCCATCAACGGCGCATACTAACGCTAGTACTGTACGTAATGTTTCTAAATTCTAATTTATATCATGTTTAATGTTACAATGGTATTATGAATAATATGGTGTTCTTTATTTTTTCTATAACGCAACAATCTGACAACAGTTGACAACATGTTTACAAAAACACATTGTATTTCTTATCCATTTATCGTTACATTTAGAAATGACAACTGTGAGAAAAGTTATACAGTACTGTATATACGGTTCCTGTTCTACCTTATATTATAGATTCCTGTATATAAATACTAACTTTGTACGTTCCTGTCTTTTTATCCCATTCGATAAAAAAACACACACAGGTTCTTGAGAAACTGCGAAGTGAGAAAACTCAATCAGTGATTGCGCATGTGGATGCTGTTACCATGGAAACGCTGAGGTTCCTGTACGAGCTTGAGCTCACCTGCACGGCGAGGTTCTCTCCGTCTCCGTGCTGGGAAGCGATCCAGTCTGAGAGCTCACTGAACCTGAAACACACCGGATCTCAGGAGCTGTATCTCTCTCCACGCGCAGGGGATAAACCTGATTTATATTCCAGTCCTCACCTGCGGTGCCACTCGCACCACTTGTCTGGGTGCTCCTGGAGTCTCACATGGGCGTTTTCCACTTGACCTTTAACCTCTGAGACATCGTCTCTGGTCTCGAGGAGCGCTTTTTGCACCGGGTCATTTTCTGGAAGTTTCTGGCAAAGCTGTTCCATCGTCCTCATCCTCTTCTCGCACGCAGAAACAGGGTTCTTGTTCCTGAAAAAAGCCTGAGTGTGCACGCACACGGACATGACCGCTCAAGACTCTCTCATTTACGTCTCCTTATTAACATTTTGTCTCATCTGTTTTTACCCTGTGTTCTCGGAGCACTCGCTCACTGCCAGCTGTTGCGAGCGCCTTCTCCTCTCTCTGCAGCTCCGCCCTGCACTCCTGCAGTGACGTCATCACTAAGCGCCGCTCCGCCTCCACTCTCAGCCTCAGCAGGTGAGACGGAGCCTCGGCCTGGATGTCCTGGTCGACGCAATACAGACAAGAACTTTCTAGTAAACCCTTATTACAGTACATCTCTTCATTCTGATTGGTCGGAAGGTGTTGATTTGACAGTTTTTGACGAAAGCTCTCGTTCTGGTACATCATCGTTTTTTATAGTAAGAGCTCATTTAAATAGTTTTGGGAGGGGCATATAGTGGTACCTCGGCATACGAACGTCCCGCCTTGCGTATTTTCGGATTAAAAACAAAAATTTTGCAAGAAATTCGCCTCGGAATACAAATAATTTTCAGCATACGAGTGACTGAGCCAATAAAAACTAGTTTTTGCGTAAGTGAAAAGCAATGAAAAAAGCATGAAATATGATTATAGTGTTGGAAATAAGTAATATTGGTAATATCTTTGAGCGGCTGGAACGGATTATCTGCATTTACATTATTTCCTATGGGACAATTCGTTTCACAATACGAAATTTCACCTTAAGAACTCGCCTCCGGAACGGATTAAATCCGCATGCCGAGGTACCGCTGTAGTCTGTGTGAATCACAGCCAAAATTAACCAATCGTGTGATGTCATGTATGTGGAAAAGGGCGGATAGCATTTTTTTAAATTTTATTTTAGGTTACGCAGTTTTAAAAAAAACATACAGAGAGAAGAAATCTGCGAAGCTGAGCTTCCCGACTGACCTTCCACTGTTTGTGCAGCCGCCTGACCGACTCCTGCAGACCCTGCTGTTCCTCCTCGGGTAAGATATCGGTGAGGTCATCACACGCCTTCAGGTACGCGTTCAACACTCGCTGGTCCAGTCGGCTGAAAAAGTCCTAACCACAGAACCACATGTTCATATTTCCACACTAGGTGAAAACGTTCATGTATCATATTTAAAACCGGAGCGCGCGCTGTACCGCACCGTACGTCTATCTGTCTCCCCTTAAAGGTCTCACCGACAGTTATGGCACGCACGGGAATATTATCCAGGCATTTGCATATTATAAATAAAGATGAAAAATAAGAAGAAGTGGGCCAGCTCTGGGCTGGTGAGGATGGTGTGACCTACGCTGTGTTTGCTGAAGAGCTCAGCGGGGTCTCCTCTCTCCGTCAGACATGCCTGGCCCACCCTCAGCGTCTTCTCCAGCTCGGTGCGCGTCTCCTCGAAGCGACGTGTCAGGTTACCGTTAGCCTCGGCGACCCTCCTCCACTCCAACGCCTCCTGCATCAGGGCCTGTCACCAAAGACACGTCTTTCTCTGTCTTTACCGCCGCGTTAATCAGTTCAAAGCTCGAGAAAAGGTTTTGAACTGGAAAAAGATCTGATAGCAATCTGAATAGCAAATTAATAGTACAGGTTTATTATTTAAAGAAATAAAAAAACTAGCCTATTCATCACATATATTATATTAAAATCCGTAAACATTAAAACTCGTTATATCATATACTGTATAAGCAACATTGATATCACTGGAGTGATGCAGCTGGGGTTGAGGAAGAGTCCAAGCCAGACTTCACACATCATCCTCACATTTATACCTCCTGCTTTTTCCACTTCTTGCTAGTGCAGTCAAACCCCGGCATACAAGCAGATAATCCGTTCCAGCCACCCAAAAATATTACCAATATTACCAATTTCCAACACTAAAATCCTATTTTTTGCATATAAAAACAATCGAAACATTAAAAAAAAACACGCAAATGAAGTAAAAATCTATTCTATACATTTAATAAAGCTGTAAAGTGGGACGTGTCTGTACACTGAAGATATTCACGTGGCAAAAAATGTATTTGTGGGGACGTAAGATGCGTAATAGAACACATCAAGATGTTTTCTGGATTTTTTTTGCCTGTTTGTCTGTTTGTTTGTGCACGCATCACGTAAAAACTACTAAACTAATTTTAATGAGGTTTTCACAGGTGCATTTGGCCGAGCTTCAGGTAACATATAGGCTTTGTTTCACCGGCCCACGGAAAGAGAAGATATGCTAATTAAATTTTTTAAACGCCCTTACATCATAAAAAAAAATCAACCTTGAAAAAATCATTACAGTATTGCAACTCACTATTACTCTGAAACATCTTGTATGAAATAAATAGAGATTAAACCTGACTTAACCATAATTTATGATTCCTCTTGGCACCGGCTGCTTTAAAAACCAAACTGAAAGCGGCTCCATTTTCTTCTTGCTGTCGTCCTTGATAACGTTATTGGGATTCGTGGTGCTATGTCTTCATTAAATCACAAATGCAAAAAAAAAAAAAAGTAAACTCGCTTCACTTGGCTTTCCACTAACTCAAAGAAGTTTTAAACGGCTCCCAGACATACGCGCGACTTAGCCGACGTTATGCGCTAAAATGCCCCCATTACACAATCGTTATCTTCAAAGAAAAGCCGCTGCACCTTTTCATTCAAACGCTCTAGCGATGCTTTTCCTTTTCCTACGCTCGGTTATGTAAATACAGTCACGTTCAATTAATTCCCTTAACAGCAGCAACAATCATGCTGTTCGCACTTTGTTGAATTTATATCACTTAAACATTTTGCATTGCTACGTGTGTATTTCCTTCCTGCTCGCATCACGTGTATAAACGCAGACTAAACTCGATACCTTCAAACCTGGAAATGATATAACAGCAAAATCAAACAGCATGCTATCATAAAACATTATCGGCGTTGGGTTTGGCTAAGTTCGTGTGCTTGTATTCTCAATAGCACGGGATCAGACGATACGCATCATGCATCGGTGACGGATTAAAGTTGCCGTAAGCTGACCTGGGCCGTGGTCTGAAGCTCGGTGACTCTGTTCTGCAGGAGCGACGCGTCAAAATTGTAGAGAGTCTTGGTGCAGCAGAGCGCCCTCTGCAGGGCCAGGTAACTGCGCTCCACCGCGCACACACACCGCTTACAGCTCTGCTGCTGCGACAGCAACTCCTGTATCGTGCAAACACACAAAGACACAAAGACTCGACACACATAACATAAGACGCGCTATTAAAACAAATCGAATCACTTTGATTGGAAAGTTACTCATGGACACACTGAGAATAATAAAACAACCATTAAGAAGAATCCTCACTTCTGATTGGCCGGATGGTGTGCGTGTTAAATTACTACATAAAAACAAACAAAAAAAAAGTCGTTTGAAGTGTTCCCATTAGAGCAAGTGTACAGTAAATAACCGTGTAGACTTCAGTCGCGTTGTATCATTATCGTAACCGCGCAGTTAAAATGATGCTACAAAAACAAACGGAAGAACTGATTGTGTGTGTGTCTGTGTGTGTGTCTCTCTTTCTCTCTCTTACTCGCTTTCTCTCTCTCTCTCTCTCACACACACACACACACACACACACATCTGCTTCGCTATCAAATTTCATCCTTCATGGAAATTTAATTCTCATTAGCAGTCTGCTAGCCAGAGCTCCCGTGATGAGGAAGAGAAGAACAGGAGGTGGGGGCTGGAAGGTGAAGTCAAAAACAGACCATGACAGGGTGTGCTGTTATACGGCGACGACGACGCTGATGCCAGCTGCGCTACTGTTGCTACATCTGCTGTGGTTAAAAAAAAAAGTAATAATAATCTCTCCAATCAGAGCTCAGAATTTAACAGCACTACAATTGTGTTTGACTAAATAAACCTCGAATGAAGCTTACTTTCTCATCCTTTACTTTACTAGGTCAGTTATTTGACACGTCCACTGTGAGACTTTCCGGCGGCGCGTTTATCGCGTCTCCTCACCTGGTTTTTGTGCTGGTCGTGCTGCTGGGCGATAATGTGACCCGCGTGATCAGCTATCTGATAGAAGGATGAGATCTGGCCCTCCAGCTCTTCTAACACAGGAAGCACAGTGTGACACTCTCTCAGCACCAGCGGACATTTCTCCTTCATCTGAAACACCGAACACACATATATATACATACACACATCACACAAATGGAAGATGTATTGTCAGAGAAGTGATCTGACCTGGTGTTTGTCTGGTTCGAATGTTAAGATGCAGAATGAACTCGTACCTTGTACAGCTGTCCTTTGATGGCGGCCATCGTAGCGAGGACTTGCTTTCCTTCACCACTGCTGGAGTCCCTGGTCCAGAGATGAGCCGTGCGGGCAGCTGTTTTATATCTCACCTCCATCGCCGGAAGCCTGATCTCCTTCATGAAGAAACAAAAAGGAAGTCCTGGGTCACGGTTGTTGGAAGCTACATGAGATGCAGGAATTTCTGCAAGCATGTTTGGCGAAAGAAATATATCTTTAATATATAATCTTTCATTTGGCCTATTGTGGATTATTAAGCATATATTTTTATGATCATTTCAAGCTTAAAGTAGATTATGCAAAATTCCCGTTTTAGTCAATCAGATAAAACACTTAAAACGTGAAGAAAGAACCGTTCCCTTTTTTCATTTCTGTCCCTTTTCCCATTCTTCTTTTTGTCATTTTCCTCCCTAAAAAAGAGGAGCGCCCTCCCCCGACTTGTTGCTCAGCTCTGCAGTTCTCTGAAAGGGCGTGGCTCAGCGGCAGCTCATTTACTTACATAAGACACTGAAACACTGCGTGTGGAGAAGGAGTGAAAACTGTATCATCTGCGTTTCCTCCTTTTACATGTGATAACTCGTTAAAGAAATAGTACCATATGAAACCTTTACGTTTACTTCTTCTATCGGAATATAATTTGGTGTTTTGTTTCGAGTAATGTGCTTACAGTTAACAGATTTATCTATCACATAAAAAATGCCAATTAAATACATTTACGTTGAAAAGGTCATGGGGTGTGTATATTTTTGCATGGAACTGTATATTCTCAGATACGAATCTGCGGTGAATAGTAATATTAATAAAAATAAATAAAATTAATAATAACACATGATCAATCAAACCTTTATTCAAGTCTAATAACCAGTCATGCTGTTTAAACTCATTAGACTTCTCTCCTCTTACCTGAACGTTTCTCATGAACATTCGGACGTCTGGTAGCGACACCTGGACAGGCGAGGTGAGTTTGGATATGGAAGTTTCTAAAAAGTCTCTCAGAGCCTTGACGGCGTCCTGTAGCTCAGTCTCGCTGTGAGTCTCGTGAACACGAGCGTACTGCGGAGACACGAAGCATTTATTTCACTGCACGCAGAACGAAACCTTCAGAGACAAGTGAGTCAGAGATCAGCTTTTATCTTCAACCAGGATGCTTAGAATAATGTTTCACAATAATAAAGAATTCACAAATTCGATTTGCATTGCATTCATAAATATTGCCCCCCCACCCAAAAAAAATCCTGAACAGTTGACATAAGTGACAAATGTATGCAACATACTGTATGTGTGACCCTGTCTGTGAAAACCCATTTTATGTACAAAAACGGTGAATCACACACACACAAAAAAAAAAGACAGACAGGTTCACCATCCATAGATCCATCCACTGTGGGAACCTCTGTAGTCCAACCAGACACCCTGGAGGCCAGTGGAGGTGACCATTGTATTTATTCCCATTTTGTTCGACCATGGTAGACATTCACACATAGGAACACCAATTAGTCTAACCTGCATGCCTTTGGACTATGGGAGGAAACCCACCAAGCATATGGAGAACATGCAACCTCCATGCACGCAGACCCAACGCGGGAATCAAACCCAGGACCTGGAGGTGCAAGGCGACAGTGCTAACCCCACCACATACATATACGCTGTATATCTGATAAACACTGATATTCACCGCCAAAAAAAAAAAGTCATCACTTGGATTGAGCTAAGCTAATAGTTAAAAGCTTTCCGTTGGATAATTACTGCAGTGATTAATATCTTTCAGCTGGCAACACATCATTTAACCCTAACTGATGCAGTGCGAAGCTTCTTATTACTTACATCCTATGCTCGTGGCAACAATGTTACTCTGTTTCAAATTATTGGTCTGCATCAAGCAAAGAAAACAACTAAGGAGATCGCTGAAACAAGTAAAATGGGGTAAAACGCATCATTAAAACCCGTAAAGATAGCGGTGAACCATCATCTCCGAGGAAGAAATGTGGGCGGAAAACTGTTTTTTTTTTCTCCCCCTGATGGCACTTGAATTATCGCAAGTCTATGATGTCAGGATTCATTTTGGTCAAATTGTTAAAGCAAAGAGCGGTTCGGGGAGCATGAGACATCATTTTCACACATGGATTGGCCAACACAGACTAAATGTAGTAACACTACATACAGTATGTCTTATCGAAACGGTGCCAGAATGCAAAAGGCGGTTCAACCAAATATATTATTGTGTGTGACCTTTTTTTTTTTTTTCCCGGTTGAGCAGTATGTTTATCCAATACAAAATAAATGGGGGGAAAATCTTATATTTTATATATATACATTATATATATTAAAGTATACAGTGGTGTGAAAAACTATTTGCCCCCCTCCTGATTTCTTATTCTTTTGCATGTTTGTCACACAAAAT
>JAQQZS010000020.1:17047109-17060775 GCA_030068045.1 Platyallabes tihoni | reverse complement strand
CCGGCCAGGCTCGATTCCCGTCTCTGTGTGCATGGAGTTTGCATGTTCTCCCCGTGCTTGGTGGGTTTCCCCTGGGTTTCCTCCCACAGTCCAAAGACATGCAAATTAGACTAATTGGTGTTTCCAAATCGTCCATAGAGTGTGAATGAGTGTGTGAGTGTGTGTATGTGTGTGTGTCTGTGTGTGTGTGCCCTGCGATGGATTGGCACCCGGTCCAGGGTGTACCCCGCCTCGTGCCCTAAGCCTAAAGCGGTATAGACAGTGAGTGAGTGAGTGAGACACACACTGAGATTATGAAATAGAGTGAGAGAAAGAGAGAGAAGATATTTGAGTAATTAATGAAAGAATTAAAGAAGTGAAGAACACTAGAGACAGATAGAGAGAGCCGGAAAAGGAAAAGAAACAGAGAGGGACAATAAGTGAGAGACTAAGACAGGAAGACGGAATAAGGGATAGCGAAGGAGGAAGAGACGAGAGAGTACGGATAGAGAACGAGACAAAGACTAAAAGAAAGACAATGAAACAGAGAGAGAGAAGGTGATGTACGAATCTGATCAGATGTACGGGATGAGAATGAAAACGAAAATGCAAGAAAATAAGAAAGAGAGTCTCACTCGGTAACACTGAATTAAAATAAAAAATAAAAAATCAATACATACAGTAAGAGAGAGTGAGGGAAGGAGAGAGTGAAAAAAGAAAGAGAGCGGTTGACAACAAAGAGAAAAGAGAAAGAGAGAAAGAGACAGACAGCTAGAGAGAGAGACGGTGAGACAGAGAGACAGAGAATATTGATGTTTTTTTGTTTTGTTTTTGTTGTTTTTGCTTTTTTATTGTTTACCTAATGCTATTCTTTCATGTTTAATATGTTTATAATGTCTATATTTAAATCACAGTGATGTTATTTACAATGTAATTAATGTTGTCTAAATGCTTTGGCAACAATGTAATTTTTGTGCTAAACATTCATGCCAATAAAGACCTACTGAACTCAACTGAGAGAGAGACGAGAGAGAGAGAGAGACGAGAGAGAGAGAGAGACAGCAAGACAGAGAGAGAGACGAGAGAGAGAGAGACAGCAAGACAGAGAGAGAGACGAGAGAGAGAGAGACAGCAAGACAGAGAGAGAGACGAGAGAGAGAGAGAGACAGCAAGACAGAGAAAGAGAGTGAGTTAGACAGAGAGAAAGAAACAGTGTGAGAGTGAGAGAGACAGAGAGACGAGACAGTAAAGCTAAATGATTTGAACCGTGATTTTTTTTTTTCTTAAAGTGAGAGACAGAGACAGAGAGAGAGAGAGAGACGGAGAGAGGAGGTGTGTGTGTGGGTGTGTGTGTGTGAGAAGGAGAGAGAGCGCAACAGTAACACTTACTGAATTAAAATAAATGTATTTTTTTAAAGAGTGCGATCGAATGAGAGTAGACAATAAAGCTCACTGAATTAGAAAGAATTAAAAGAATTAAGAGAGAGAATAAGAGAGAGAGAAGACAGGAGAGCTCAGTGAATTGAAAGTAAAACGTTAAAAACGAGAGAGATGACCTTAATTCGAGTCAATATAAGAGAAGGAGAGAAAGCGAGGAGAGGAAGAGAGGGATGTGTTGTAGAGACGAGTGTAATTAAGCGCTTGCGCGACTCAAATTAGCTCTGTGATAATTCGGAAAATAATTGAAGTTAAATTCAGTTAATGGGGGATTACACTTGCGAACGCCGGGCTTCGGCTGATTGTGATGGAAAATAAAAGTGAAAAACAGAGAAACGGTGACTGAGAGAATAAAGTGAGGCGGCTAAGCTAATTACACGTGCAGGAATCTTAATGGATTGGAATTGATCGCTGAGGCTGTGGGGAAGGAACAAAGCAGCCGCGCGGATGGTCTGAGGCTTCGGGTACGGCGACGTCGCCCGTCTGTTAGTTAGTTAGCGCTGATATTCACATCGCAGATTGTATTAAGATTAGATTAGGGAGGAATGTAGAAACTTCAGGCATGCTTTCGTCGAAAAGTATTCAATTTGGGAACGCCAAGTGCACACAGACCCGAGGCGGGAATCGAACCCCGACCCTGCAGGTGCACGGCGACAATGCTAACTACTAAGCCACACAACAATGCTGATCATTTTTTTGACTGTTTATAGATACATATAAAGTTACATCGGCTAAAGCGGTCGCTGCTTGACCCTTCTCTGTCCCAGCACCACCTCTGACACTGGAGACTCCTTCCATGAACCTTAAATGAACTACTTCTTACAGAAAATGTCTCCATACCGTATACAACTATAACGACTGCATGCGCACTGTGTTAACGAGCTGTCACCATAGAAACGATAACCGATTACAAATAGTGCATTAATATACACTTATAATTAATGCTTTCAATATTAACGCATGTGATTAATTTAGGAATTTTAACGCGCTACTATATATTTTTTTTTACATAAATGAATCATATGACCAAGTTTGACCCTAATGGCTTCCCATAATTGCAGCGTGGTTTCCCGGCTGTGTGTGATAACGGCACGTTTAATGCGGATGATAAGACGACCAAGTTTCATTATAAAAAGCTCCTAGATGGATGTTTGGATAAAACCAAAGTACCGTGCTCGAGCTACCTTTGAGAGGAACTGTTTTTACAAGAATACATTAAATGTAAGACATGGGAGCGGTGGCTCAGGTGGCTAAGGATCTAGTTTTTTGATTTTCAGATCTGAGGATTCAGGGTTCGAGCCTCACCATCGGTGGGTTTGCCCCACACCCCATCTCTATACTACCCAGCCTCTGCATGCAGTGCCATTCCCATGTGAGAGATTTTAATTTAACATTTGTTAAATGTTAATGTTTGAGGTAATGTTTGCATAACGTACAAAAATTTTGATCCATCAAGAATGAAGAATTCACCAGCGCTGGGATAAATACACGTCAGATACTGTAATGCATCAGACATAATCAATATTTTGTACACAGAGTCAGCTTCGTCAGTTTGCGGCTCCATCTCCGAGGGCGCGAATGATCCAACTGACGCTTCGCCTCTCGACTCGTCCCTATTTTCCATATTGTGGTTCCCTCTTCACTGGAATCGGCACGTGTGATGGAGATAAAGAGCTTTAATAGGCTGTTTGAAGCCTCCTAAATGTGCCAGGGCTCTGTGCCTGTGTCAGGCAATTACACCAGGAACTGAGAGGGGCTAATGGGCCTCAGGGCAGCTTGTAGTGTTTAACTAGGCTGTTACAGCTGGGTAACTCTGGGAAATAAATAAATAAATAAATAAATAAATAAAGCAAACCCTCGTTAGTTTTTTTTGGCGTAGCCTGCGCGAGTTAGTCGAGGTTATCTGTCAGAGGTGTGAGAAATGACTTCACAACACTGAACAGCCGGTAATTAAGCCCTAACCATATTTAAGAGGATTTGTCAAAATTGAAATGGAGGGTTTCCGTCTCGGGCGTGTTTTTCCGTCCAATCTCTCGCGCTCTCTCTCTCTCTCTCTCTCTCTCTCATATATTTGCGCACACACACACTCTTGATTCTGCCCATCATCTCCTCCTTCACTCACTTTTCCTAATCACACTGACGCTCTTAGGCAGATCAACGCTTCAGTCCTGAATCCCTGCGTCTTTACACTTCTTTTAAATCCACTATCCGGTTCCTTACGTGTTTAAAGACGTGCCGAGGCACAGATTCTATCACATTGTTGAGGTTTTCACATTGTTGAGGGGGCAGCTGTGGGTCAGGCAGTTGAGGCTCTCGGTTGCTGATAAGAGGGGCAGCACCAGGCCCACTATGGGCGATACCCTTAAGCCATACACTTACATTTACTGTATATTTAGGACTTCGGCAGACACACAATATTCACACAGACCCCACAATATCATAATACAATCCCATGCAATGCCAGATCTTGAAATGGGGGGGTTGCGACAGGAAGGGCATCCGATGTAAAACCTCTGCCAGAGCGTGTGCATCAAATGATCCAATATGGCAACCCATAGGATAAAAGGAACAAAGCCCAAGGACAGATTCTCATGTGATCTCTAAGTGCGACGCTGATCAATGGTGTAGCATCGATTCGGACCTCCTTCCAAAAACCAATAATCACAAACTTTTATTTTTTGTTGTTGTTGTTAAAGAAAGTAACAGCTACTTTATATATTCAGTGACACATCAGAATATTTATAATAACAATTTTAAGGGGTTCTCTGGAGTTCGGCCCTAAAAGCATGTCAATATGATATCCATCCAGTTTATGTCTAATTATTATTAGCAGATATTAACTGTAGTGCTGAGAAGTGATTTACACAATGCTAAGATACTATAAGATTTCCATATTAATTGAAGGACCCTCTTGTTTTCCTAAGGATTATATATATTTTTCCACCTTTTTGGACTTTTTGGGGGTCAAAAACTCATGGAAATTGGCAGACAGGTTGGAATCTGCTGCCATTCAGATGCCTGAGAGTCGCGTTGCCCGGGGCCCCCAGGGGCCCCCAGACGAGATTTTGCTGGATAGTTCATACACACTTTCATGTAGGCACACGAAACTCGGTACACATTTAGAGCTTATTGATGTCATGGGCTCAACTCAACAGGAGGCCGGTTATTTTGGGTCGTTCGCAAATACGCACCCGATGGATTTTGATATACTCCTCCTGGGGAATTTATACGATCGTCACCAAACCGGGCCGATGTGATCTAAAGACATTGACGATGCAAAATTGCGGAGGGATTTTTGATATCTTAAACGGGTCAGCCGTGATAATGTTTTAAACTTACACCGAAAAATGATTAATAACTTTCTCTGTGTCATTATATTGAGTGACATTACTGTATATTCAGTGACACATTCAGTGACATCACACTGAGGAACATCATAGTGTGAGGCTTATTTTCCAGCATCTGCGGCCTATTGAACACACGTACACATCACAAATGTTAACATTCACACACACTAACAAGTCACATGTCTCACACACACATCACTAATGTTAACACACAGACTCACAACACCACACACACAAACATGCACAAACACGTTTACTCGTCACACACAGACTGACACATCCACATGTCACACACACACACACACCACACCTCTCTCCCTCACTCTTACACACAATAACCCTCACACACATTAACACACTCAACAAATATTTAGAGCCCAAACTGACATTCGCCCTGTATAGTGTGTGATGTGTTCAAGTTGTGCAACCGGGTGCCGATGGCTTTTTCGAGGTCTTTACTCACTCAGATAACACACAGGTACGGTACATTATTAAGGCTTATTGTTTAGGAACGGTTAGAAACCTCCATGCCTGAACTATTACATCATTATCCACTTATTGCCACTTGTTAGCGATGTGTAATATAATGTTTAATGATTTAATTTATTTTTAATATTTAAAGCCAAACTACACGGCCTGATTTAAATAATAATGATACAGTGCAATACAATCACACTGTGTAACACACACAAATCTGACAGCTTAACTCTCATTTTCACGCTAACATCCCCCTTCTTTTTTCCCCTCCATGGAAAAGATCAAACTAATATGACTCGAATAATTGACCAAATATTGGATCTCATTTCGTTATCCTCTTTTGTTACACCTGCGGAGAGAAACGAGCTAAAAGGGACAAGTTGAGGAATTCTCATTCTGTGTTATCTTAATAATGGTAACGATTAATCTCGTGCCTCGGAGCGATGAATTAGCGAGCTGGAGATTCACGAGGGAAGATGATTTGCATCATGTGGGATGGGAAGGGGGGGGGGGGGGTTTGGTTAGACCTCTGAGAGGTAACTAAAGCAGAAAGTCACCTCTCTCCCTCTCTATCTTTCTTTCTTTCCAATGACCTTCATTTTCTTTTCCTTCTGTAACATCCTTGATGTTCCTTTGTCTTAATAGCATCAATTAATCTGATATTAGACACATAAATAATTATAATAATTTTAATATAAATTGTTAGTAGAAATTATCAAATTTTTCATGTGATATCAAAAAACTGTGTGTTATAAATATATTAATTAATGAAATAATTATAATACAAATACATTAAGATGACAAAGAAATAGCTGCTTTTTCTCTTTAAGTCTAAGTAAGTACACCAGTAATTCTATTCTAAGTTTGTATAAATTGTTGGCTTCTACTCAAAGACAAATAATTCCTACATACAGGCAATCATGACAACCCAGCTATGTGCAACTGAAAACATAAAAGCAGAAAAACAAATTCAGTAAAATGACAGAAAATGGCTGGCGTCTTTCTTCAAAGGCTTATTAAATGCAATAAAGTGTCTGGAAAAAAATAATAGCACGCAGAGAACAAAACTTCCTTTCTTCTGAAACATACTGTATATGCAAATAAATAAAATAGAAGAAAATGCCTGCCTTTAGTCTTCAAAGGCTAGGGCTCTTTATAGTGTCCCTTTAGAAGACGAATATTCAATTATTTGTCACATGTACTTTTTACAGCATAGCGAAATTTCTTCTTCACATATCCCAATTAGGAAACTGGGGTCAGAGCGCCCCTGGAGCAGATGGGGTTAAGGGCCTTGCTCAAGGGCTCAACAGTGGCAACTTGGCGATGCTGGGGTTCGAACCCCCGACCTTCCGATCAGTAACCCAGTAACCCACAGCCTTAACCGACTGAGCCACCACTAGACACTGGTTTAAACATTTACACAGATATTCTACAATACTACACATCAGTTCAACCAGCGTCATCAGTACAATACAAATATAAACATTGTACACTAAATTCTAAATACAAATTATAAATTCTAATTATAAATGGACACATTTAATCTTTAGATCTTATATAAGTGCGATTAGGCGTACTCCAAGATTCGGCTTTAGGCCCGCATTTTTTCCACGTTTATACCCAGCCTTTTGGACTCATTGGTTGTCACTTCTACACAAATTTTGCACAATTAAACAAATCAGTTCAGGTAGCTTCATCAGTACAGCTATATAAATTTTAAATACAAATGTCAATCTTCTAAATTCTAAGTACATTTAAAAATGAATTGAAAAAATGGCCACCTGTACACTTTAGAGCCTACTGTATGTGAGTGCAAGAAGGTATAATGCAAAGCCATGCTTTTGGCCGGCTATTGTTTGACGTCTATATCCAGCACCATGGGTATGTTGGCTTATACTTTTATTCCGTTTATATACAATTAAAGAAATCATTTCCTGAGACTCTATCAGCCTGGATACACAAAAATTAAATGGTGCGTTAAAGATATGACAGGTAAAAATTATGTATGAATTTCTTTTTTAATACAGATGAAAATTAATTTTTCAGAGTTTAGGTGTCCCACAAGGTCCGGATGTAGGCCTACCTTTGCTTTGGGTTCATATCCACCCCTTTGAACATGCTAACTTTCATTTTTATGCTGAGGATCCACGTATGATATATCATATTATATAAATCAGTTCATCAGCTTATTTTATAAATCAGTTTATCAGGTCCATCCATCCATCTAACTACCCAGTACCCATCACACAATCCATCCATCTATCCATCCATCCATCCATCTAACTACCCAGTACCCATCACACAATCCATCCATCCATCCATTCATCCATCTAACTACCCAGTACCCATCTACAGTACTCACACAGTAGACATAAAAGTGTAGTTTGAGGCCTTCCGTTGTTCTATGTTTCTATTCAGCAAAATGGTCATGCTGGCTCTCACAGCTTTCACTTCTGTGCACATCTATTATAATAATCAATCCTAAAATAAAAGCTTGGAAATTCTGTTCTCATATCTCCCCTTACACGAGGAGGTCGATTTCATTCTAACGATTAACGGCTGTTCTGTGACCCAGTTCATTTTCATAGGGGCATGAAACTATGCTAGAACATCTTTATACTATACTTCTAGAAATAAAACCCAAATGATATATTATTGATTATGATTAACACTAAAACACTATTTTTCATGCCTTCATCTTTACGTGACACATTCCTATATTTAACCAAGTGCTCTGGACTGCAGACGCACGCTCTGGCTGGTGAGAATGCTGTCACCAAGGCAACATCACTTTTTTTTTGAGAGGATGAGGTTAAAGGCACAGGATGGGAGAGACAGAGAGAGAAAGAGAGCGAGTTGAATTATGGCAGAGGGAAAGCAGCGGGAGACCTTATAAAGGACCCAAGCCAGCAAAGTGGAAGCAGTAATAGATCCTGCACAACTGATTGAATTATTTTATTCAGGACAATCTCTGGCTGTGTAGGTGGGCAGGTTAGTAAATCCTTTTGAAAAGCTAGATTCACTCTCGGCTCCCAGGTCTTTGTTTATGATTAAACGGTAGTAAAAGCTATGTTTAAACAGGTAGGTTAAATTTTTAATCTCCTTTAAAGCAATGAGTCTGATCCTTGCTGGACTAGGACAAAAAGTTAAGGCTAGAAGTCTCACAAATTATAGGACCACTGTAATAAATTATTTATTAGGAACTGTCTAACTATCCGCTCCGTTATCTAGAGTGCTGATAAGAAAAGACTAGTTCAATCTGACAGGATGGCCATGATACCACAAAGAAACACTCTTTACAACTGATGTGAGCAGAAAAGGATGTAAAATTTACCCATTTTAAGAATATGATTGCCCAATTTACCCAGTTTCTAGTTTTCTTCGGACTGCCGAAGTCATGACTAACGAAGCACTTGCAGGATCTCACTGTCTAAAGGTATCGATCAGGAGCGGGGTACAAACTAATCTCTGATGCATTAGATGTACCATAGAACACAAGAAAAAAGCGTCAGAATGGACACCGTAATGGACACCTTAGTGACATCACGAGAAAAGGACATCCGTCCAAAACTTGCACAAGGACAAGACGTCTTGTCAAGGACAAGACAACGCAGCAATAAATAAGCTGACAGTGAAGCATGGTGGCGGCGGCATCACATTATGCCAGTTAGGACTGACGCTTTAGTCAGGAAAGAGGGAATCATGAATAGATTAAATTATCAATCTATTTGGGCACAAATTCATAATTGATAAAACATTTATTAATATATTTTTAAAAAACAAAATAAAGATTTTTACTTCAATGGAGATTTAATTTAAACATGCTGATAAGGGAGTTATTTTGGACAGATTGAGATTCAAACTCTGATATTTATCTATTAAATGTAAAATTTCCTATTTAAACATATTTATCTACTGTAGGATAACACCAAATAATCAGACAAATTATCTCATTAAGATGATGTTTGCCAATATGTATTTATCAACTCAAAAGTATATTCATTCATTCATTCATTCATCTTCTATACCGCTTCATCCTTGATCAGGGTCGCGGGGGACCTGGAGCCTATCCCAGGAGACTTTCGGGCACGAGGCAGGGTATCAAAAGTATATATTATTAAAAAAATATATTACTGACTATGCCTAAATTCCTGACTATGCTTACAAATATTACCTGTAACAAATTGCAGCCTTCATAATTAAATAATTACACAGGTCCGTATTGTGATTTTTTAATTTTTCTGCAATTAATTGTGCAGTATTCCAAATTATGGATTAAACTGTAAGCAAATTGTGTGTAGAAAAATGTCCATCCATCAATGTAGGTACCTCGGTAGTCCAACTAGGGACCGTGGAGGCCAATAGTGACCATTGTATTCATTCCCATTTGTACGACCGTGTTGGGACCTCTGGTCAACATTCACACACTACGGGCAATTTGGGAACGGCAATTACCCTAATCTGCATGTCTTTAAACTGTGGGAGGAAACTGGAGTACCCAGAGGAAACCCACCAAGCACAGGGAGAACATGCACACTCCCTGCACACAGAGACGGGAATCGAACCCAGATGCTCAAGGTGCGAGGCGACAGTGCTAACCACTAAGCCACCGTAAAGCTAAGAAAAAGGTCGCGATTAATAAAGACATGGGTACAGTTTAAGTTATTAAATCCAGGGACTGTGGAATAAAAAACAAAAGCAGATTGAAAGATTGAATGAAGCAAATCATGCACGCACAATTTCTTGATTCATGAATAATCATTAACCGTAAAGTGAATTGGTGCACAGCTACTGAAAAAATATTTTTATGGTCTCTTTAAAGCTCTCTAAAAAAGAATAATTTAAAACACTGAGGACGCTTTTCTCAATGTTTTCTGGAATAACAGAAATTTTAACATTTTAACGTTTCATACCTTCTCAAGAACTGCTACATAAAGGTTTTATGAAATACTCAGAAATGTGTTCAATAAAGGATGTCAAAAAAAAAAAAACACACAACGAAATGAAGGCTTAAAACCTGCAGTTTAATCCTCCGAGATCGCCGCAGACTGACAGCAGCAGTCCGTCCGAAACATTCAGCTAGCAAACAACCCAACACACAGTTATTAAACATTAATGAGTGCAAATTTTCCCCGCTCGGTAGCTTCGTGGCGGAGCTGCACTGATGGGCACTGACATATGAAATATCATGTCTGGGCACAATTGCCTACAGATCGACATTTCAAATGAATTTTCTGCTCGGTGTCACTGCAGTAATCAAACCGGAACGATCGGGAGGCTGAGTGGGTTCAGGGCACAGGATAATTGCAGTGCGGATGGCTGGAGCAGTCACTCTCGACACACTCCTCTCTAACACACGCTGAAGGGTTAAGTGGAGGGGATTAACACCGTAATTACACACACACAAGCACTCATGAGTCTGGAAGACGGGGCGAGCGTCCGGTGCTAATTGGTAAATTAGAGAGACACCTGAGATCGGATTAGAAGTGAAATGAAAAAAAAAAAAAAAACTGAATCTATTAAAACATGATAGTCGGTTATTAGAGTAAATGAAAAACAATATTACATGAGCTACTGTATAAACTCTACTTGATAAAGATGCATGCATTGAGGCACTACATGCAGAAGTTTTCACTCCCTTGTACTTTTCCATATTTTGCAGTTACTAATAAAATCCTCATATGCAACTCTGTACACTTTAGATTCAGCTAAAATATTAATCATTTTTTCCAAGTGACCAACAGTTTAAAAATAAAAAAGGTTTCTGGTTGATTAATTTAAAGCTATGATTGAAGTCGATCACTGCTTTGTGTCCTCATTGAGCCATTTACCTCTAAATAGTTCTTATTGCGCCTAGTGGTCAAAATATGAGTTACAACAAAGGTTAACATTTTTAAAAAATATGTGCTTAATAAAATAAGATCAATTTCCACTACACAAAGGCAAAATGTTCAAGCACACATTTGTCTATGATGCAATGCTTATTGTTTTGTCAGATACGAGGGGCGTTCAAGTCAAAGCAGGACATTTGATCGTACAGAACGCCGTTCTGTCTTTGTTTCTCTATATAATCCTCTGCTACACTAATACACTTATCCCAGTGTCACTAGTGCTTAGACACCATCAACTGGGTAGTTAAATTGATAGATGGATGGATGGATAGATGGATTGTGTGAGTAACTGGTTACCGGGTAGTTACAGTAGATGGATGGATGGATGGATGGATGGATGGATTGTGTGAGTGATGTGTACTGGGTAGTTAGATGGATGAATAGATGGATGGATGGATGGATGGATGGATGGATGGATTGTGTGAGTCATGTGTACTGGGTAGTTAGATGGATGAATAGATGGATGGATGGATGGATGGATTGTGTGAGTGATGTGTACTGGGTAGTTGGATGAATAGATGGATGGATGGAAGGATGGATGGATGAATAGATGGATGGATGGATGGTGAGAGTAAATGGGTACCTGGTAGTTAGATGATGGATAGATGGATGGATGGATGGATGGATGGATGGATGGTGTGAGTAGATGGGTACTGAGTAGTTGGATGGATGGATGGATGGATGGATGGATGGTGTGAGTAGATGGGTACTGGGTAGTTAGATGGATGGATGGATGGATAGATGGATGGTGTGAGTAGATGGGTACTGGGTAGTTAGATGGATGGATGGATAGATGATTGGTGTGAGTAGATGGGTACTGCGTAGTTAGATGGATGGCTAGGTGGATTGTGTGAGTAGATTTGTACTGGGTAGTTAGATGGATGAATACTGTAGATGGATGGATGGATGGATGGATGGATGGATGGTGAGAGTAAATGGGTACTGGGTAGTTAGATGATGGATGGATGGATGGATGGATGGATGGATGGATGGATGGACGGATGGATGGATGATGTGAGTAACTGGGTACTGTGTAGTTGGATGATGGATGGATGGATGGATGGATGGATGGTGTGAGTAACTGGGTACTGTGTAGTTGGATGATGGATGGATGGATGGTGTGAGTAAATGGGTACTGGGTCATAGGATGAATAAGTGAGTTCCACTCCAAATGTCTTACTGCGGCTCATCACTGTACTGTGCTTGGAGTCTTCTATAAACGTCAATTGCTTTTACGCCTTTATTCACCTTGAAATCTCAGCACAAATTTCAGTTTGACTTGAACGACCCTCATATTTGGCAAATCCTGAGAGGAATGGGGGTAATAAAGTGGATAATAAAATACTGCACACCACACTGACCTTGTTTCTATGTACAAAATAAAAATAAAAGGCATCAGTTTTCCAGTGGCTGATGTTTTTGGGGCTGGTTTCTAGTCTTCTGGTGTGTTTATTGAAATGCAGCTGAATTCCTTTTTAAGAAATGAGCTTCTAGACTGTGCTAAAATTATAATTATAAAAAAATAAATAAAACACACCAGATTTCAGCCTACAGCACAAGTCATGTGAGATACCTTCTTCAATCGAAAGTTTAAAGCATCAGCCCTTATTACATGCACCCCTACCACATATATCAAAGACTGAAATTGAATAAATCTACAGTATATAGTTTTAAAAATATACATATTCACAAATAAAAATCTTAACAGTAACGATTGTGCATGAATTTACCCCTTCGGCAGCTGATTTAATTCTCACCAGGAATCAGGTAATTAACTGAAGGTGGTTGAACTGTGTGTAATTTAAGTGCACAAGACAGATGTTCCTAGAGTTTGTTAGCGGACAAACATACATCAAACAGCATCATGAAATCCACCGAGCTATCGAAATAAATTCTGAGTAACTTTAGACACAACACATTTAAATTCATTATAATTTTTTTTTTATGAAAACAATGCAGAACAGCTGTAACATCAATCAAATCTGGGATTAGTGTTAAATAAACAAGCAAAAGGTTTAAGGGGGTGAATACTTGTGCAAGCCGATGTAGTAGACTGCATTGTTCTGGATTTATGGTATAGATTTATGACGCACTAGCGATAAAGATTGCAGCTAAATCCAGTTACTCATGCTCTGTAATGTAAGCTGTAGACGCGCAGGAGCCGGGACCGCCGGTCTCATGACACGCTAAGACTTAAAGAGACCAGAGCACGAGAATATGCTTTGCTATTTTAATCTGAAACTCTTTCATGAACAGGTCTGTGGTTTGTCCTTTTGATTGGGTAGCGTGAGTTTAAAATGTCTATTAGGGCTGCACGATATTAGGAAAATATGCGATATGCAATATTGTTGTTGAATATTGCGATAACGATCTTTCTTGTGATATAACATTTCCCTAGAGAAATGCATTTTTTATTATTATTATTATTATTATTATTATTGGCAATTTTTTATAAAACATTTATATATGTAATGATCATACTAAAATAAACAGGTAATAGATATTCGTCTGATGTAATTAAATCTAATTCAGGCT
>JAQQZS010000020.1:16991556-17005964 GCA_030068045.1 Platyallabes tihoni | reverse complement strand
AGTTGTATAAACATGTCATTGCATATCATACTGTGTATGGTCGAGTATGTGACAAATAAAATAATAATTTAAACTTATTGGGGGGAAAATTAAACATTAACCTTGCAGATGGCCACTAGATGGCGCCAAACAAACGCAATAGAGTGCGTATCCTCGTAACTGCGGTAAGGGCTTGACTCTATTTTCCGCGTGCGTCTTATACACCTGGGTTTACGGTTATTGCGTAGATCAATATGTCGGCCGCTTCCTGATTATTTTTGTTTATTCTGTCTTTAGTGAAACCTGGAAAGAGATTACTGTGTAATTTTTAAAATCCTAGCATTTATCATTTCTCAAAACAAGGTAAATTGTTATATTATGTTTATATAAATAAACGCTGTAACTGTGTGAGGTGTGATAACGGTTAACGCTTAACCTTAATGCAACAAACAAGACAGTTCGGTTTCTGTCTAAAGTTGTGCATTTTTGCAATATATATTTTCTGACTTTATATTGTTATTGATTTTATTTTAAGTAGCAGTTAAACTTGGATCTGTTTTATTAGGTCTCAGTACACCATCATGGAGTCACATGTTATTATTACTAGCCAGCTCGAGGTTACATGTTAAAAACCTAGTTTTTGTATATAAAGTGCACTTGTAGCTGCTGTTGTTCTGTAGAATGAAGTGCCCTATGTAGGGAGGGTGTTGAGTCATTTGGGATTTGTCTTTTCTTGACTGAAATTCACTCTATGACCTTTAAAAACTGAACAGTTTACCTTGACATGTTCAGAAAATATGTATATTTTTGGACAGACATTATTATTATTATTATTATTATTATTATTATGATATTTTTATATTATTTGTCCAGAGTTTCGGGGGGTCTAGTGGTCAGCACTGTCACTTTGCACCTCCAGGGTCGAGGGGTTCAATTCCCACCTCTGGGTCTGTGTGCATGTGTGAGTTTGCATGTTCTCCCTGTGCTTGGTGGGTTTCCTCCGGGGACTCTGGTTTCCTCCCACAGTCCAAAAACATGCAGATTAGGTTAATTGCCACCACCAATTTCTCCATAGTGTGTATGTATGTGTGTGTCCTGCGATGGATTGGCACTGTCTTGTGTACCCTGCCGTGCGCCCCAAGTCTCCTGGGATAGGCTCCAGACCCCGAGACGAGAATCGAACCCAGACCCTGAAGGTGCAATGCGACAGTGCTAACCGCTAAGGCATCATGCCACCACATGTACAAGTTTTAAAAAAAAATTAAATAAAAATAGATTTTGGAGATACGTGAATCGTCACACAAAAGAATTGAGAGTTTTTTTTTCTCCCATCTCTATAGAAAAAAAAAAGGTTTAAAAGCACATAAAGGTTCCTGCGGTGTTGTCTCTGAACCCTGGTGAAAATGAGTGTTTATCACACAGTTTATCTTTTAATAGAAGGATTCGTTGATTAATGATGCTATTTTTCTCCTCCGTCTCTGTGCAGATGTCCATCACCGCCTTGCGCCTGTTGCCGTGTCGGAGGCTGAGCTTGACGGGTCCAGGACTGAAGAAAGTCATCCCATTGAAGGACTTTTGTACGTCTTCTTGTACTCTTTAAATGTTTATTTTCATTGTTGTTATAATATAGAAAGAAACGTTGTATATAATTATTAAAAATCTAATCTTGGTAAATCTTGTTCATTTTGTGAAGCTGCTTTGAGACAATGACCATTGTTAAAAGCGCTATATAAATAAAATTGAAATTGAAAAAATTGATCTACAGATACAAAGGAGGCGGGGATCATAACCCAGTTAAAGAGTCACTAGAAAATATTATCTAAGAATTTTTTTGCACACAACTGCAACTTCTGTGTGACTCGTATGGACCATGTTAGACTTTTCACTGATATCTATTTCCTTCTTACTTGCAGGGAAAATTGCTAAAGTAACAGGAGCCATAGTCCTGGGGTAGGGTTTATACTTTCTTATTATTTTAATCAGATGTTTTGTTTTGTTTTTTATTTTGAGTAGCATTTCTCTCCTTCAAATGATTTTAGTATAATTAACATTTCAAATGTATATTTTATATTTGGGTCAAAGATGAAACCCAAAACTTTTTTTGCCATCCAAAGACTGTTCGTGTTTGATTAATATGCATGATAATAATAATAAATATTAATAATATAATATAATATACAAAATTATTCAACTACAAATTAACTACTGTACTTCATAATCATTTGAAATACAAGGTTTCTGCACAAGTCTGAAAAAAATAGAATATAAATTAAAACACACACACACACACACACACACACAGTACTGTTCAAACGTAATGGGACATCCCTTGTTTTTTCATAATTGATTAAATTAAAGAATTGAAAACAAATATTTAACTGCGACTGAGTGCCTAAAGTTATGATTTAAAAATTGCCGGGTTGATGTACAGTAACAACCTCAGCAGCGACCTCATTTCCCCTCTCGTCTGTTCCAACCACTCAGCCTTCAGCATCTCCGGTGTTCTAATCACCATCCTGATCATGTGTCATCATCTGCACCAGTTTCTCACTTATATGTTTCTATGCTTCGTTTCATGATTCATAAGTCACTGTGTGGCTTAACAAATAAAAAACACTACGCTCAGGTACAGGGACTGGACTGTAAACAAAGGGAGAGACAAAACAGTCCTTAGGACTATTCCTCAAGAGTACATTAAAAATACAAGAGAGTCTGAAGCTCTGAAAGCAAAATATGAAGAATAACGGGCAGGTCAAGACTTTTGCACAGTACAATGTATGTTTATTCATTTAAATTCAGTATTATTTTACCTATTAATAATGGAATAAATAGAGTAGATTAGCAAAACTCTAAACTAAGTAAGGTTAGATTCCTGAAAAACATGCGAGAGTTTTGACTTTGGTGTAACACCGTGACCAACACTGTGTCTTTACCCAGCGGCTGCGTTCTGATCACGTACGAGGTCGTCACGCTCAACCAGGCGGTCACCATCGACACTCGGGCTATCCTCCAAGAAAAGCAGAAGTCTTATATCTACCTAACTCCCATCACTAAGGTAGAACAGGAGACCCTTGGCACCAGTACGTTCCTGCTTTTATTTTTATCAACGTTGTAACATGTTCTGACTCACACAGCAAAGGGTCCTTATTTAAATTTCATCTGTTCATCTTGCACCTCTTTATATACTCCTTCAACTACGTTCTTCTTGCCTAAATGTTACATTTCATATTTTCCCCTTTTAGATTTTACCTATAAAGCCAGGAAAGAGCTTCATAAAGCAGCAAGAAGACTTATTGAAATTTCATCGCGAGTCCTCCAGCGTCCCCTGGATGGTAAGTTATGTTACTGTAAGTACAGTGCCTTGTGAAAATGAGCAGATATTCGGTTCTCAAAAATGAAAAAATTCCATGCTTTCACTGATGTTTTCAGCTCAAACATACAGGTGCATTGTATAGTTTTAATAATGCAACAGTACAGATACTGTAGTACAGTTATTATTGTGTGACACAGTGCCTGAAGAGATATTTATAAAGGACCTCAATCCACTCATCTTTTATGTTCTAAATGTGAGTCATTTTAAAGCTTAGGTTTTTTACTATTAAAAGCTTTATCCCTTTCTGAACCTCCTGGCAGAGGCAACCTGGAGAATAATTTGTCTTGAAATACTTTTATAGTCGTAATGCGCACATATTTCTGGAGAAAAAGGTACACATTGTTTTTTTGTTTGTTTTTTTCATTTTCATTCCAATGTTATGTGTGCGTGTGTGTTTCTGTGTGTATTTGTGCGCTAGAGCGTCTAAGCCATCTGGATGCAGATCCTCATGAGTTTGCTCTGTGGGTGTTGCTGAAGAGAACCCGCTCCATCAGTCAGCCAGAGCGCCTGCAGGCTGTACAGGACCTGGCACACACTCACTGGCAGGGTGAGAGAGAGAGAGAGAGAGAGAGAGAGAGAAACATGTGATTGATGTAATGTGTTTACAACAGACAGTAATTCCCAACATGTTTCCTGTAGTGAGAAAAGCCCAGCCATTTTGCTCTGAGTTTGCTTAAACACACAAAAAAGCTCATTGGCTTCAAGCTGGCTACTTTAAATAAGAGTCACTTTACAATAACGCTCTTTAAAATAAATTTAAGGGGCTAAAACCGGGACTGTTGATTGTACAGAATAACAGAACTCAGTTACAAGAGTTAAAATCTCCCGTTTATTTCTCTATATATAATGCCCTGATACACTGATGCACTTATCCCAGTGTTTCACTAGTGCTTGGACACCATCAAGGTAGAAAGTTTTCTCACTATACAAAAGCCATGATCGGACTGCCTGTCTGATTCATGTCTGAAACCCTGGCCTCCCAGGAACCCCTTTTAATTGTCCAAACATGTGTGAATCTTGGAGTGAGATCAGGACCGTACGGGGGATGCGCCAATAACTCCCAGCCAAGTTCCTGTTCACGGGAGCGACTGCAGTGGGCTCTGAGCCACCTCGATCAGGATCATCATTCACGGACGTAGAGCCTACTTTAAAATGTTTGCACCGTTTCAGATGTTTTACTGCGGCTAAGAGTCTCATCACCAAACTGTGCCTGAAGTCAATCATGTCATAGCCTTTAAGTGCGATAAGTCCTGGTTTGACTTGAACGCCCCACATAGATTTAAGTATTTTGTGTGCACATTTTACTAAATCTAAATTCTAAAATATGAAATAAAAATTTTAAAAAAATTATGTTCTACTAAGATTTATATGCTAAAGAAGTAAAGTGAAATCTAAATAATCTTGAAAAATCTTATTAAGGTATTAAACTCTCTTTTTTTTATAATTTATTTATTGATCATTGATGAATAGGAATAATATGTACTATGAGATTTCGATCTCTCGTTTCTGTATGTACTGTGCGTTAACTCTACAGTATTTTTTTAACTCATGGTCTTTATGCTCACCTTGTGAATTCTTTGATTTCTTTGCGGTTTCTGATTGGCCCGCGGCCCGTCGATCAGATTACCAGTACCAGACAGCGGCTCAGTCTATAGACCAGCGCACGGCCATCGGTCTGGCTCGTTCTCCAAACGTAGACCTGCGTTTCTTCCTTTCCCCGCCGGCGCTGCCCAAACTGGAGGATGTGAGTGTGTATACAGTACATACTGTATATCACGTGTGCATTATGGCGCTATAGATTTCTTCTCCATGATGTGATCATCTTGTTGTGTGTTGTGTTAACATTAACGCTGCATCATGTTGTCAGGAGTTTCTGATCGAGGACGGTCTGAGGCAGCTGCTGGCCTCTTTGCCCCAGTCAGAGGTGGATCGGTGTGTGCAGTATTTCACCTCACTGGCGCTGAGAGAGAGCACTCAATCCCTCGCTTCTCAACGGGTGACCCACACACTCATACACACTCATACGGGGGTTATTTAACATTTATGGAAGGAGTCTTCAGTGTCAGTGCTGTTGTAACGCTCATGAACATAAAACGTTTTATATTATAAATGTATATAACATTTGTTGTCGTGAATTATAGGGAGGGTTGTGGTGTTTCGGGGGAAACGGACTGCCCTACGCCCAGAGCCTCACCTCCATCCCGTCTGAGAAGGTGGAGTCTTTCTGCCTGCAGGCCCTCGTACAGCACTCAAAGGTAAACACGCACGCACGTACACAGACCCGTTCGAGGGTTCGAGAGGGATTTGTAATTTAGTTAGTGTAATTAACGACTGAACAACACCTGGGACACAGTATACAGAGTGAGACATATACAGCAGTTAAACATCAGACTACTGTTACCGTCATAGAATCGTCTCTCGTCCAATCAGATAACTCGGAATCTAACTGTTGTATTAATCTGTCGTTTTTTTCCGATCCAGGTCCCGAGTCACTGCGAGCACATAGTGTCCAGGGGAGGACTGCAGCTCTTACAGAGAGTCTACCAGCTTCGACGGGACTCGCAGAAAATCCAGCGCAACATCGTGCGCATCATCGGGAACCTGGCGCTGAACGAGAGCTTACACGCAGACATCGTGCAGTCAGGTCTGAGCGATGTAGGGATGAACACCGACAATAATTAACCATGTGACGTTTTTAAGAAAAATACATTTATTGTTACATTTAACAACGAACAAGTTTGATCTTCTTAATGTAGCTACAAATCGTCTTTTCCCTCACCAGGCTCTCTAAATAAGTTTAAAAAAAAATTTTTTTATTTATAATTTATAATTATTTTATTATTATTATTTTATAATTATTCCACTATTTTTATTTATAATTTATAATTTTATTTTTTATTTATAATTTATAATTTTATTTTTTATTTATAATTTATAATTTATAATTTTATTTTTTATTTATAATTTATAATTTTTTATTTATAATTTATAATTTTTTATTTATAATTTTATTTTTTATTTATAATTATTTATAAATGAGCGTGTATCATTATCAAGAAACTATAAACTGTTATTCATCCATTATGAAATGTTACAGTAAACTTACAGCTCTGGAGAATATGTCTGTAAATGTTTTAAACAAATGCAACAGTTAATCTAACCAATCAGAACCCAGAATTCTTAATATATATATATATATATATATATATATATTCAGTATCTTTAGATACATAAAGGTGCTTTGTCCTCTGCATGTACAGGTATTGGTGGATTTTAACCCTGATATTTGCGACACATGAAATGATCAGAGTTCTTCTTTAGGTTGGTTGCCGGTCCTGGCTGAGTTGGCCCAGTCTCCTCACATCATTCAGGCGTCCCACGCTGCCCGCGCTTTAGCCAACCTGGACCGAGACGCCGAGGTGCAGAAGTACCCGGACGGAGTTTATGTCTTACATCCACAGGGTCGCACCAGGTAATCACTCTGACATGAAACATCAAGCATTTATTCCTACACGTTCACTCTTTTACAATCTAAGTCCTGTTAGATGTCCGTGCCATCAGGGAAGAAAAACTCCATAGATGTGATAACCTGGTCATTCAGTACATTCAGGTGGTCAGCTGACTGAGTCTAGACCTGAGCAGATCATAACACTGCCTCCAGAGGCTTGTACATGATCGCCTCATGCTCTTCCCTTCTTACCCTGCATATGGAAATGCCCTTACTTTCACTTTTAAACATAGCTCTGATTTTTACTGTCGATGCATCGTCACCAAGCGTTTAATTGATGTCTAATTCAATGTGATCTCATTCATGATCCTTTTTTTTCTTCCACAAAGTTCGGCATTATCGCTTCAGGTTTTAATAATGTTCTGGATAGTTCTTATCCCAGTTTAAAACATCTTTATTTTTTACTTTGCTTGATACAGCTGAATAATTCGACCCTTGCGCAACAGCTAATCAACAACAACAACAAAAAATATAACCAAAAAAAAAAAAAACCCAGAATAATCTTTCTGCTCTTTTGTTGTTGGAACCCAGCGAGCCCATAAAGGCGGACATCCTGTTTGTGCACGGCCTCCTGGGAGCTGCTTTCAAAACATGGCGACAGAAAGACTGCGACCTGACAGAAGTGGAAAAATCCGCAGGGATACAAGAGGATTACACGGAGTGCTGGCCTAAGGTACGGTCTACATCTCAGAAAGCTGATATTCTAGCTCTTCGTGATCCATTTTGCTTTCCTTGCGTCCCTCATTGGCTTGTCTGACCCTCAGTCGTGGTTAGCAGCCGACTGCCCCAACCTCAGAATCCTGTCTGTAGAGTACGACACGCACCTGAGCGACTGGAGAGCCAAGTGTCCCGCTGAAAACCAGAGGTAATGAAGGGGGTAAAAAAAAAAAATAATAATAAACAGGGGTATGGATTTGGAAAAAAATTTCCAGTGAATTTAATGGTTTGGCTGATCTGTGCAGGAAGTCTTTAGCGTATCGCAGCGGGGAGCTCCTGAGGAAGCTGAAAGCCGCAGGAGTGGGTGACCGGCCTGTGGTTTGGGTGGCACACAGTATGGGAGGTTAGTCATCAGTGGGTCCGAGATAAACCAGCATTCATCAGGTTTCATTGGAGTTTTTTTTTAAGCTTCATCGAAGTTCAGAACCCCAAGAAATCCTGAAAAGTTTCCTAGTTAAACTAAACCTCCACTCTGGAACACGTTATATTGAAAGTTTGCTGATGTTTAGTGACTCAGGTGCTGATCTGATGCTTGACTTCATTATTCCTATAAGAAAAGAAATAGCTTTAACTTATCAGAAGGCGCTTCTTCAAGATTTTATTTCCTGTCCTGCTCTTTCCTTAGGCTTGCTGGTGAAAAAGATGCTCCTAGACGCCTCGACGGATCCTGAGCTGAGCCCGTTGTTGAAGAACACTAAGGGCGTGTTGTTCTACAGCGTTCCTCACCGCGGCACCTTCATGGCCGAATACTCCGTAAACGTCCGCTATCTCCTGTTTCCCTCCATAGAAGTCCGAGAGCTCTGCAAAGGTTGGACCAGCTCCTTTATTTTTTTTGTGATTTATCAGCAGGTTTTTTTCTTCGTTGTATCATTTTTTTTTTTATTATTATTATTATTATTGTTGTCGCAGACTCTCCAACCTTACGAGAGCTGAACGAGAATTTCCTCAACATGGCAAGAGACAGAGAGTTCAAGATCCTGAGCTTCGTTGAAACCGCACCCACGTCCGTCGGCCCGATGATAAACGTATTAGTGGTTCCCGCGCAGTCAGCAGGTACGGCAGCTTGGCACACCGGGAATGTTGTTTTTACTCCGTTAAACGTGACGGAGCTGTTTGCTCTGACCTTCAAGTAGGACGATCTGTTTGGACGTCCAAACATTTTGCATTTCCTACAAATTGTGAAGGGCATTCACCTAAGTGTTTTATTCCTTTGTTCTCTTCACCGCAATCTTCTTGTACATCTTGCAGATCTGGGTATCGGAGATCTCATAGAGGTGCCTGTCGATCATCTGAACATCTGCAAACCGGAGAAGAAGGAGACGTTTCTCTACAAACAGAGCTTGCGGTTTATCCAGGATGCTCTTGGTGGACAGATAATCAGCTGAACGAATGACTTTTCATTTCTGCAAATGATCCAGGAGTGTAACGGGAAGTCATTTGGAATAATACAGACAATTCAGGAACTACGTTCAGTATTTATGTTGTGTGTAATGTTAAACACGGTACATATCGACGCTTTGATTCTGTCCCGTAACGGATATTATTTATTTTGTGAACATAGTTGGAACACTAAGAGCCAAACGGACACCAACCATCCCCCCCACCCCTCCCAGGACAACTGACTTCATGACCGGTGCCGCTACCTCAACGGATTTAATTATGCATACAGGATTTTTGTGTACATCAATGTTTAAGTTATTCAAGCTTGAGTTCTTGATTTTGGATGTAAGGGTTAAATCTGTTCCAAAAAGTATCGAAAGCACAACAAATAAAGTGCCAAAATATGTGTGTGTAATGTATGTGTATGTGTTATTTGATGGGTTAAAAGCGCGATTGTGATAACTTTGTGCAAATTATTATCTTTATGATCATGAGAATATACAGCTGAGTGTGAAAATCAAGGAGTGGATGGATGAAAGATTACATGGACAGATTGGACGGATAGACAGATGATGGATGCCTTGTGTATTTTGGTTTGTCCGCGTGCCATCTGATGAATCGCCCTGAAGAGATATCTATAATTTTTGTTACTTATGGGGTGCGGTTACCAACTTGACACCCGATTGTCTTTCACACCAGCAATTTGGGAACGCCAAATAGCCTAATCTGCATGTCTGTGGACTGTAGGAGGAAACTGGAGTAGGAAACCCACCACGTATGGGAGGATCATTCAAACTCTTTGCACACAGGCCCCTAGGCGGTGCAAAGTGACAGTGCTGACCACTAAGCCAAAGTGCCACCTTGATGGATGATTAGACAGATGGAATGGATGGATGAGTTCCTATGCAGTATGGATGCATAGACGAGTGAAAGACTATATGAATGAAGGGAAAAATGGATGAATAGATTGATGGAGGTACAATAGGGATGAAAGATTGAATGGATTTATGTATGAATACATGGTTGGATGGATGAATTTAAGGACGGATACACAGATGGGATGCATGGTCATGGATGGATGGTTGGTTGGATGGATGGATGGTAGACAGCTGACTGATGGATGCAAGTATGATACATGCATTAATAAATGGATAGGTGGACTAAAGAACAAATACATGTGTGTATGAATACATGGGTGGAAAGATGGATAGATGGATAAAAATGAACACATTCATGGATGAATAGAAGAATGTATAGATGGATGAACACATACATGGATGGATGAATGGAAAGGATAATTGATAGATGGATGGATGAACCCCAAGGGAAATTGTGGTAATGAAAATGTAAAAACGTGCCATCGACTCCATGGGTTGATTCCATTCAGATTATTATGTGGAATGTTATGGTAAGTCTTTTTTTTATTTTTTTTTTGTGGCAGGGTTGAACATTCATACTGAGCTCATGTACTGTGTAAATAATTTTGCCCAAGTCGTATATAACCCACTTCCCACCAGCATAGAAACAAAAAAAAACATATCTATTCAAAATATTGTACATATATGTATTATTGTGTTTTTTATAAAGCACACCCATATTTTATTTTATTCATAAATTAGTTGTACTATAAATAAAACTTGGGGGTGTACAAACTTACTGTACTTTTAAATGTTTTTAGTATACTCCAATACACAAGGTGGCGCTGTGGTGGTATTGTTATATCATTGATAAGCGACCAAAATAACAGGAAAACAACCGGTGCTTACGTTGTAAGTATTTTCCCCGTAAAAAACACATTTTAGGTTTATTTTCTTTTGAATACGTGTAGAGATGAGGTTGCAAGAACGGCGTGTTAACATTAATACACGAATATTTTGTGAGCGATGATGATCATTAATGATGTAACAAAGGGCTAGCTAATACGACTGCGCTAGGAACTTTGAATTCACTTACATATGAGGTTTTACGGTAACAATGGCAACCATGTTTTTTTGTAACATTAAAATCTTAATTAATTTCATATTAAAGGAGCACGTATGTATTTTGTGTTTTTATACTGCATTTTATATATATTTTCTTTAAAAAAACTACAAGAAAATTTTACAAAAAAAAACATGAACAGTCTTTTTCCACCAAAGCGCTTTGTTTGTACCGTAAGGCGTAGTATATACGCGCACCGTATGTTTCTAACATGCTAACATTATTAAATTATACACCTAAACAACTCCTGTTTTTGTTTTAGGGACACATTTCGGGATTTGTTGTATCTTAAATCATTACTGTAGCTTTCAGTTGTGCTGTTTTTTATTTTTATTTTTTATAACTAAGTGTTTAGTGTATAACTTCATTTTCTCTAGCTAGCTTTCTGATTAGCAAATGTTTAGTGTTTAATCAAGTAGTTTGTTATTGCTTCCTCATTTGTTTTATTTGTCTCCATCTTCATAAGGTTGCTTATTCAAGGGAGTTGGTCTGCGAGCTGACTTCGTTTTTTATATTCCGAAGATGGTAAATGTATTAAAAGGAGTTCTTGTGGAATGGTAACTCTTTCTCTACCTTTATCCTCAGTAATGTGTAACATTAATCATCCTTGCTTAAACATAACCTGCATAAATGTCATTTCCTGCCTTGAAACGCAGCGATCCCGCGATGAAGCAGTTCCTTCTGTACCTGGACGAGACCTCAGCTCTGGGGAAGAAGTTCATCATTCAGGACCTAGATGATACACACGTCTTTATTTTGGCTGAAGTTGTGCACATACTGCAGGAGAAAGTTGGCGAGCTCATGGACCAGAACTCTTTCCCCATCACACAGAAATGAACTGCATACATTACTGATGTTTCTCATTTGTCCTCTTTTTTTGTTTTTGTGTATTTGTTGATTAGTCATAATGGCACCTAAGTGTGGTGTGTGCATGTTATCATGAAACTATGGCTTTCTGTTCACTTCTTTCATTCAGTACACTATTGATATTATTGAATTAAATTATCCTGAGATCACATACTGTACTGAACAGATAGTTGATCATTTCACCCCACTGATCTGCTTTTTAACTTGCCGCTGTTTTTCTTTAAACATGATTACAATATTTATGTACTGTATATGATGTGCATTTGTGCTGTATTTTTTTTTTTCCTCTTACGATAAAGATCTGAAATCAGTGTCTGAGAAATTACTATAAACAAAGCATTAGGACTCTGACTAGTCAGTGTGAGATGTAACATTTTTACTAAACATGTTGGCTATTTAATTCTCCATTAGTAGTGCTTCTTACTCCTGATGTATTTTTGTATTTAATAGTGACATTACCTCAAACCAAATTGATGCCCAGAAGCCATCACACTTGACTTACACTATAGCCCAGGTAATTAAATATTGAGTAACCTTGATCTGTACTTTTAATTTAACTTACTTTGAGGCAATATCAGTAGGGAGGGTTGCCATGTTTCACATCAATTCCCAGCTCAATGACATCTTAAAATCCACACATTACAGTTAAAATTAACATGCAAATTATTAATTAGTAAGTGGTTGACACTTCTGTTCTATCAGCCATTGCATAGAAACAAGGTTACTGTGGCGTGTGTGCATTTCTGATGTTCATTTTCCGCTCCATAACCCCCATTTTACTCTCTCAATCTTTAAAATATTGTATATTTTACAGTAGGAATAGTTCTGTTTATTGTAGACACACTGTGTACGCTCACATTTTGCCCTCGCTTGAGGAAATGTGTTCGATTTAGTTTTTAAATTTAGGGTTAATATATTTATTTGCTAAATATATTTAAATATTCAACAAGTTTATTTAATAGGGCCATCTATTTATTTGCCAGATATGTTTAAGTTTTATCTATTTTTTCCACCCAATTTATTAACTGGATTTATCTATTTATTTACTTGTTGGTTTTACCAGATTTATTCATTATTGTCCAGGATTATTTACCTGATTTATCTATTGATGAACAGACTGTATATGTACCAGCTTTTACTGTTTATATAACACATTTCAACTTAAGATTTATTAACTGTCCACCAGATTTGTCTATTTTTCAGGTTTATTTACCATAATCATTTATTCATTCACCAGATTTATTCAATTATTTACCAAATTTTTATATTTACCAGCTTAAATATTTCCATACTAGATGTATTTACCAGGTTTATCTATTTATTCGTTAGCTTTGTTTTACGGGATTTAATCATTTATTAGCCAAATTTATATAATTATTACCCAGACTTATTTACCAGATTTATCTGTTTATTTAACCAAGCTGTTGACCGCAGTTCTCTTCTTTTCCAATAGATTAAATTGCCAGATATATCGATTTATTTATCAGCTTAGCTATAACTTTACCGTACTAGATTTATCTGCTAGAGTTTTGTGTTTATTTACCAGATGTTTTTATCAGATTTATTCGCCAGATTTATCTGACAGATTTTTTATTTGGGGCAGATGTTTATTTAGCAGAATTGGCCATTATGATATAGAGTTTTGGGGGGATTTTTATAGGTGGTTCTAAGGGCGTAAGACAAAAAGAAAAAATATATATTAATACATTTCATGCTATAACTTGTGCGAAGAAAAGAAGAGTACTAACTGTACATGTCCTTGTCCCTGGTATCTTTTATACTTTTAATAGAAATGTGAAGATAGTGTACCTTTAAAGGCTGTACTAGTGACCTGGGCTGTAATTAAGACTAAAAGGTACCAGAGTGACTATTTAGTGTAAGAATCCAGGCTTTGGAGATTTCAGGGCTGGATGCTGGGCTCCGTCCCAAACTGCGCACTTCCTCCTGTGTTAGGGCGCCCCCTGTAGGTCGGGTTAGGGAATCTGGTGGAACATACAGTATAGGGAGACTCTTTAGTGCAGGATCGCGCGGATTGGGATGGAGCTGCACCTTTGTTGAGCAGCACACACACACACACACACACACAAAGCGTCTCCTCCTCAGGTTCAGGCATCAGTGTGACAGCAGCAGCAGCGGAGACACGCAGAGAGACAGAAGATGAAGAAACGCTGTCTGGACGTGGCGAAGCTGCGCAGGATGAAGAAGCTCAGACTGACCGAGAGGATCTCAGAGAGGTGGGTTCCAGCTGCTGGGGCTTTGTTCATCATCATCCCTCTTACTGCTGGGGTTCATACTTCACCACCATTTCACCACCTACTCACACACACACACACACACACACACGCAGACATTCCAGCAAGGATCATGCGCTCAAACAACATCATCATCATCAGGCCTGATCAGATACCAAATCAATAACTAATAGCCTGATCAAAATCTCAACTCATTTTGCCAATCTGGATAACGTTTATTATTATTATTATTATTATTATTATTATTATTAACATTGTCTTCTCAGACTGGATGTCTGGATGTTGTCAACACTGCAACAACAACAATAATAATAATAATAATTTAAGCATTATTAGTGTTGTTTTTTATATT
>JAQQZS010000020.1:16969670-16983144 GCA_030068045.1 Platyallabes tihoni | reverse complement strand
TCTGTTTCTGTAAATTTAAATCATGTTTTTATTAAGTACTCGGTATCGGCGAGTACTGAAATGCAACTACTCGTACTCGTTTTCCAAAAAAGTGGTATCGTCGCATCTCTAGTATTGATACTAAAATAGGTTTAAGCTTCAAGAAGCATATGACCTGTAAAAATTGTTGTTTAAATTGTTTTTTTGGTAAAAGCTTTAAAAGCAAAAAATCTGTAGTGTCCGTAACCACGTCAAATTCATGTCGCAGTATCTTAACAATTTATCATTTTAGAATAATAAAATTTTTCACGTTTATGTCTTTTCATGTGAAATCTAAACTGGCCAAGTTTCATCTGAATGACAGTTAAGACCGTTGAATGATTTGAATTCAAAAAAAGTTCCGAACACTAAAACATAAAAGGGCATGAAACTGTATGAATTGTATGAAAGTGTATGAATATTTACAAAAAAAATAAGCATGGATCGGGAGATAAGAAGAATTAAGTATTATGAAAAATGGTGTTTTACTATATGAAGATTCACTTTTTAGCATCAATACCATGTTTTGGACGAATGTACAGTGAGCAATCAGGGTCAAATTCCACAACCCTCGTTCGGTGCAAAAATACATTCCAAAGTTCAGCTGAGTCTCATATAAAGGTTCTGCAGTCCCATCTGCAGTAAATCAAGTTACCATCTTTCAAAGGTATGGTGTAATTATTACAAATGTAACTCTTTTCTTTCCACAGAAAGTCTAACCAGGACTAGTCGTATGGCTAACCAAGGAGAGAAAAGAGTTCAATTTGTACTATATACACCATAACTTTGAAAGATACCAACTTGATGTAGCTCAGAAGGCAGAGAAGGAAAGTTTATAACGAGTAAGATCTATGGTAATGTACTTTCAGTATACACACACCTCAATTTTGATTTAAGACAGACTTGGAAAACCCCGAACTGTCCGTTTAAGGTCTGCTGATTGACTTGGCCGGTCTAAATCCGCCCACTTCCCCAAACTGATGAACTCATTTGTTGTGTTGTTGTGTCGTTGTCTTGATGCATTTCTCTGTAATTTGACAGACAGAAAGGTGAGAGATGAGACGATGTGGAGATGGTAGTGATGCCATTGTTTTGGTGGTTTTCTTCACAGTCCTCACAATGATGTTCTCATTAGCTGCTACCACTTGTTTGATGTTTAGTTGCGTTTTTTTTCTTTCTCTTTTTCATGGCATTCCAAATTGTTGTACTGGCTATGATGCATTTTCACTCTTTTCTCAGCATCTGAATGGCTTCGTTTTTTTCCCCATAGAGAGCATCCTGGTCTTTACATTGGTTTATCCTTTTTATGCGGTTTTCATAAGTGCAACCCAGGGCTCGGACCAAGACGAGATATTTAGAGATATTGATTTATAACAGAATTGATCTATATAACAATGCACAACTTGACAAGAAGACACATCTGTTCCAGGATTTTTGATCACTTAAAAAGAGTGGGATTAAACAAAAACCCTGCCAAGTTAAAACATCTAGATGCAGATGAAGAACAAGCAGAAAAGCAAAAAAAACTTGATGGGACTGTTCATATACTCTGATAAGCCATAAAATTATGACCACCTGCCTAATTCCGCCAGTAAAACAGCAGTGCGCTGTGTGTTCTAATACCTTTCTATTGGAACCAGCTTTACAACCTTTTCAGCCATTTGATCTACTGTACAGTCGCACGACCAGAATACATGATCCGGCATCAACAAGCCTTGGCCACTTCTGGCTCAGTTTACCTTCTTTGGACCACTTTTTTGGTAGGATGTGACCACTGCAGACCAGGAACATCCCACTAAAGATGTAGTATTGGAGTTTGGACCTCTGACCCATCACATATTACAGTCTAGCCCTCGTCAAAGTAGCTAAAGTTACAATATCTCATTACAATGGAACCTGGAAGTGGGTGGGATGTATTAGGCAGCAGTGTGTTGGAAGCAGAAAAAAAAACGGTCAAGCGTAAAAGTACGAGTGACTTTGACAAGAGCCAAATTGTGAGGTCTAGACAACAGGGTCAGAGCAACTTCAAAACTGCAGCTCTTGTGGGATGCAAGTGGTCCATGGATGAAAGCTGGTGAACTGGCGAACAGGTTGATGCGAAGGCTGGTCTGTGTTGTCCAGTCCAATAGAAGAGCTACTTTAGTTCAGTAGTAACTCTGGAGTGTGAAAAGATAATGGATGATGTATATGTAATGGTTATTTTGCTGATTTGTCATAATTAAAAAAAATTTTTTTTTCCATTTTCTTTCTGTGTCGCTCTTCAGGCTTCAGTATCTGAGTAAATCCAGGCAGAAGGACAAGCAGAGTTGTGCCGTGTTGGAGAAGAAATCCAGAGTGGAGACCGAGAGCAGATTAACTGTAGAAAAACAACTGGCGGACATTCGGTCGCAGAAATTCAACGAGGCAGCTTTTTTACTACGTAACGCATCGAACAGGTTAGAAATAAACGTGTAACGTGTACGGTCAGCTTCTGCGTCTGTACTGAGGAGTGGCTTCAGATTCCTCAGATCAAAGCTCTTTGTAGCCATGTCGGCAAAGGGATGAAAAATTACATGTCAGAAATTACATTAAAAAAAAAAATCTTTGAATAACTTGACTTCCATTAAAGGTTGGATTTTCAGTATCCAATTCACAACAAAGACCTTTTTTTGCATCACCTTTTCCTCACTTGTTTTAATTAAGGGTGCCAATAATTTTGGAGCTGACTGAACATATTCATGCACAATCTGATTTATTATACTGCAGTGCTGCTGCTTGCTCAAATGCACAACCATGATTGTTTTTTTCCTTTCCCCTCTTCTTTGCAAATGACAAAAAACAAGCTTGATAACGCGGATGTTTGCAGCGATGTTTCGGTAGCTGCTCGCGGCGCCGTGGTCGCTGTGTGTCGCCTCACGCTTGCTGTGTTTTCTCCCTGTCCACTAGGCAGGAACACAGCGAGACGCAGCTGTTAAGGAAAAGAGTTAGAGATCTAGACACAGAGTACAAACAGCTACAGCTGGACTATCAGGGGAAAGACAATCGAGTGCTAGCGCTAGAAAAAGAAGTGGAGGTAACGTTGGTGTTTCACTAATAATGTTCAAACCGTCTTCTGCCGTTTGCTTTTGTGGTTTCGTGTCCACGCCTTTGTGTTCGACCTCTGTGAATACTGGTGGTTGTTCTGTGCTTGGTTTGCTTCATGTTTGTATTTGTCTGTGATTTTTTTTTTTTTTTTTGGTAGTGGTGGCGGCAGCATATGGTTTAGCTGAGTGCAAAAGTGTGTATCCCTTATGATCGTTAAAGCACATTTGCACCACATTCTAGTTTGATCCTGAGCTCAGGTTACTTTCTTTGCAAAGTTTCCTATGTTCTCCCTGTATCCATGTGGCTTTGCTTCATTTTCTCACGTTTCCTTTCGCCTTTCAAAAACCCACCATTAGGTGAATCTATGGCTAAATTCTCCTCTGAATTGCCCCTAGGTATGTGTGTGTGTGTATGTATATGTATATGTATGTATGCATGGTGCCCTGCACTGGGTTGACTATTCCCATCCTGGCATTCTGCCAAATTGTGCTGCCTTATCAAAACATGCTACCATAGCATGAATTGGTAGAAAAGCCTATCTATTCATGCTACCCTATTTAAAATAATTACATTGTAAACTGTTAAATGTATTGTAACTGTAACTAGAGCCTGTTTTAATAGTTTATTATAAGAAAATTCTTGGAAAATTTAGGGTAGCATATTCTAATAGGTAAATAACCCTATCAAATAATGCTCCTATTACATAATCCAGTGTGTGTGTGTACTGTATGTATGTATGCATGGTGACCTGCACTGGGTTGACTGTTCCAATCCTGGTGTTCTGCCAAATTGTGCTGCCTTATCAAAACATGCTACCACAGCATGAATCAATAGAAAAGCCTATCTATTCATGCTACCTTATTGAAAAATAATTACATTTTAAAGTGGAGCATGTTTTAATGCTTTGCTATAAGAAATTGTTTGGAGAATTTAGGGGTAGCATATTCTGATAGGCAAACATGTCTATCAAATATTTATAGGTAGCATGGATAGGCAGGACTTTGGCTTACATCCATGGGATACAATCCAATACCCCCATGAGAACTCTCTGGATTTATAAATAAACACACACAACCTGATATTATTTTCAACCTGTCATGTCTGCAAAACCGAACACACTGCCTTACTGGTACAGATTGAAGGGTGTACAAATTATTGCACTCAGTACTGCACAGCTTAAAGCATGCCTTTCAAGACCAAAGTTATTTTTGTTCTGTGATCATGTTAAATAATTTTTAACTCTGATATGGTCAGAGAAATATGTCAGAAAGCATGAAATTACAGTTCAGTGGATGAGACGTACTGTACGTGTCATTACTGTCGTCCAATAGGGAAATTCCGTTATCAAGCTGCAAAGATTATGCTTTTGAAGCATAATCGCCTCCCATTGGTTAGAGCAGTCCACTGAACTAACTGATAATCTAACTGATAATCACACTGTTTTCTGATTGGCTGATTTTCTTTGGAATTTTGCTTTGGGATCTTTTTGTGATGTTCCTCACAATTCCACACACTGATCTTAAAGCTCGAAAAAAAACATTTTTATGAAAAGACTCGTGAACAAATGTGCTTTGTGATCAGCATTTAAGTGAATTATATCCATGTTAAGTGCAAAAGTTAGAATCCCCCCAGCTTGATATATTTTTTTTTTACATGTAGTATAAATAGTATTCTAATAACACCCACTGCATTACTAAGCTAAAACATTTGCAGCCACATAAGCATGTTCTAGTCAGTTTGTTAAATTGTGCTTAATGAAGGTCAGGCCAAAAGAGTAAACATGTGACATACAATGCAGGTGTTGTCAGTAGTAGGATTTACAGTACAGTCTAATTACAGTGTAAAAAGATTTTATCAGAGGTTTTAAGGTGCCAGTGTTTATACTGTAAGACCATTAAAAATAAATAAAAAGGTATACATGATCAAACAGGAGAAGAAACTATTTTCAAACTGCTGGTGGAATTCTGAAACATGCACTTTTTAGTTACTTGTGATGAAAGTATGACAGTAAAACCAAACTCACAATAACGACCATTAGTGTGTGCAAACTTTTGCACTTAGCTGTAGGTTGTGTTGTGATTCGATATTCTCTCCTATGCTAAATGTCAATCAGTGAATGTTAGACAGGGGAAATCCTGACTGTTCATCCTGTATCGCTCTCTATACAAGCAGCTACAAGTTAGTTCCCTCCTATTCAATCCTCCTTTTTATTCCTCCTTTTAGTCCTCTTCCTCCTTTCTTTTCCTCCACTTCAATCCTCCTTCTTTCACTTCCTCCACTTAAATTCTCATTTCAATCATCCTCCTTTATCTTCCTACCGTTCAATCCTCCTCCCTTTAATCCTCCTCCTTCTCTTACTCATCTTTAATCTTCCTCCTTTCTCTTCTTTAATTCTCATTTCTCCCATTCCTTGCATCTGTCCTCCTCCATTTTTATAAGTAAAAAAAACACCTTGACCCTCCTCGGGCTGACGTGTGCATTTCATTCCTGCTTGTTTTCAGTCTCGGCAGAAGCTCAGGTGTACAGAGCACGAGGCCGACGCGCTGCTCTCCGCGCTCTCCTCTCTTCAGGATAAAGCTCAGCATTTAGAGTACAACCTGAGCGCAGAAACACGGCTCAAGCTGGACCTGTTCTCAGCGCTGGGGGACGCTCGCAGACAGCTGGAGATATCGCAGTGTTAGTGAACATCTCACATTACAACTCAATGGAACCGGCTTAATGGTTTTAATCACATTCCTGTAGATTGTCTGTTGAGGATTCCCAACTAGGAAAAAAAAAGTGCTGACACAGGAGACTCCTTCCATCAAGGTTCAACAAATATGTCAACACTGGCAAAATAATCTTGAGACAGCATTGTGTGCAATATTTTAAGGAAACGCTTTAGCTAATGGAACGGTAGCTTAGTTGTTAGCACTATCACTGGGCACGTTCTTGTTCCCTGTGCTTGGTGGGATCCCTATGGGTTTCCCCAAAATCCCAAAACATGCATTGCAGGCTGATTGGCATTTCCAACTTGCCCGGTAGTGTGTGTCCGTTGGCTCCAAGATATCGGGGTCGTCAACAAAGAAGCTTTCTTTTACAGCAGTCACAGTTGGCGAGATGTCGTAGGTCATTGCAGCCAGTCACTGGATAGCTAGCTTTACCTGAATTTTTAGCCAGACCCAACACATGATCTGGTGACATCTGCCTATTGATAACTTGAAAATTGATCCATGATCTCAGCCATTAATTTTACTCTGTATTTGTTCCCATTCAGCTAAACTCCTCAAACAGGACCAGGAGATCAAGGAGATGAAACAGAAGATCGCCGAGGTCATGGCAGTTTCTCCGGGCGTGTCCTACGTGGCTCCGCGCTCCACCGTACCACAGTACCTCAAGTTCCTCAACTCGGAGCGCTACGTCCTGAACCCACGAGGTCTCATGTACCAGTGTCTAAAGAAATGATCATAGTGAAGGACTCAAAATTTTTGTTAAAAATAATAAGCTTCAGATGAGTTTGTCTGAATGAAGCGGTACAACGCTGTTGAAGTTTCTCCGGGTCGCATCGAGACCCGGCGAGTTTTACGACTCTGAACCAGAGGTTCTCGAGGACACAGAGCTGATTGTACATCTGTACATTCGTGGTGCTACAGAAGTATACGAAGCAACACTGGTCAATTATTTTCAATCCTGACGTCGATCGCATCGTTAAATTACTTCTTTTAAAAAATAAAAAATAAAAAAAAAACAACGACGGTATTCGGACCATTTTTCTTTTTCCGAGTTTCAGCTGGAGTTGGTGACTATTTTCATAAAAAAAGAGGAAAAAAAAAGCAAACCAGGCTCAATGGCTCATGTTGTGCCTCAATACATTATTTATACAATAAACAAGCCAATACCTAATGTCAGTAATGTGAATATAAAGTGCTTTGTACTGTTTTGTATTCCTTTTTACAGTATACACATTGTAAAGGAATTTGACTTCTTCTCACTTTGTATACGTTTTCACGTTCTTCGGACCTGTCGCCTTTTTAAACGTGTCGATGAGGTGTTTTTTATGAGATATTTATTTTTCTGCCTTGATGTACTTTTCCTCTCTTCCTGAAAGAGATACAGAATTGATGGTCTTGGTTTTGCATGCTGATTTCTGAGTAACCAAGTAAAGCTCAGTTTTGATGTTTAATTGTGCATTTGTGCAAGGGCTAACATTTTCTTCCAAGATCTTTTGGAACAACAATAAAAAGAAACAACCTTTTTTTTTTTTTTTTTTTTTTAAACAGACCTTACATTTCTTCCTCTTCTTCTTTCAAATGATCTCATCACACAAGGTAACTACTGAAATTAATTCATGCAACAATCTTAGGTTTTCTCCCTCTCTTTCTCTGAAGTACGACTTGAATCTTTTGCCAGGACATCAATCCTCAGCCAAGTGGGCCGTCTGTCTTGCTTTTACTTTCTTTTTAAATCCGAGTTCGTAGAATTCCTGAGCCGCACACGACGCTAGTGGGGTTGAATCACTGTCTTAGGAATATAAATCATATCGTACAGAAGAACTGCTCAATCAATAATCAAATACACAGTTGAGTTAAACTGCAGAGAGAAACGGGTTTATGTTTACCTATGTCTCGGTAACATGATAAGATGTTTTTTTTTTTGCCCCCCCAACAAAAAGTTGGAAAGGGAACTGATGTTTAAGCGTTGCACGTTGCACCCTTATAACAGAACGTTTAAGAATTGCTTTCAAATGACTCACAAAACTCAAAGAGCGTTGAAGAAGTGCTGTCTTTATAATCAAGAAATAATGCAACTTTTTGTCATTTTGGAAAACATACATAAACCGGACTGAGCTGTAAAAGCAGTTATCAGCTACTCGCTGGTTTCATTTTTTTCCTTTGGAAATAAAACTATGACAGACGATTGATCTGAAAAAGTGAGAAGGTCAAAACTGGATTTTTTTTTTTAGATTCCTGGCCAGTGTGTACAGCACACAGGAGTGTGAGGTGCTTCTGAACAAAGGAGGCAAAGGATTTTGTTTTTGGTACTTTGATTTGCAAACAAAAACCTAGATCAAAACTCCACCTGTGATTTAAACATTCTTTCTAAAACTCAATAATGACATGATATCTTACCCGATCGACTGATTGACTGACCAACCGATCGAGGAATGCTAGTCTAAAGTTGACGACGCCGCTAAAAGGCAGGAAAGGACACGGGGAGATCCTCGGTCAACAGCAGATCTTTGGATTTCAAAGCTGTTGACTAGTCACTTGTTCAGAAGCCCGTCACAATCACGTCTGATTGCCTGTTTTTCATATACAGTATGTGTGTGTGTGGGGGGGGGTGGTAATGCTTTACAAGTGTCCAAACCAGCACAATATGGACCTTTCTTTTACCTACTTTACACCTCCGTTACCTGCTTTTCCCAAACACGAGCAATCATAAAGAAACATTCCTTTTCAGCTTACTAACACTCCCTTCAAAACCTCCATCTGGTTTCACAGAAAAAAAGAAAGAAAGAAACAAACAAACAAACAAAAAAAAACACCACTACCTTCTCAGTGGTAAGAAAAGCATGTTCAACATCCAAGTGTTAGCAAAAGGTAGCTTGCGCGACTGATTGATTGATTTATTCGTTTCAAAAGCAGCGGATCAGTGACCAGACACCGGCTGCCTTTTCAAACCAGAACCAACTCTTCGTCTGTAGAAGGCACATTTCAACAAATCGGAATTTGTAGATTAGTGAAAGTAGCGGGGGGAAATAGAAAAGAAAAAAAAAAAAACGTTCAAAAACCGAGTTCCCTTTCCTCACGGACGCAAAAAAAACAAAACTAAAAAAACAAAACAACACACCTCATTGGTAAAAATATACAGCAAATGAAAGAAATTCATACATTCAACCAAGAGTAGCTAAAACGCTGAGAGTGAAACACGTCTTGATTCCTTGCGTATAGAATGTAAATGATAAATAATCTACACTCCCCCCGCCCTTCCCCCAAACACTGACAGCCCCTCCGTTTCACAGTATTGGCTTAAGTGAACTTTGCATTTAACCACAGTTAGTTATAGATAATTACAGTGAAGATGCTCTAAATAAGGTTTTTCCCGCTCTTTAAAGCGCCCGCATGTTAACGCGCACATTTAAAGCGCTCGTAACAGAATAAACGCCTAATCGTACCTTTGGGTTACGTTTGCCGCAGGGTTACGAAGAAAAGAAAGGGGAAAAAAAAAAACACGAATTTAAAAACCTACTATGAATACGAGACGCCAAATGATGACTTAACTGTGTTTTTTGTTTAGTTTCATGACCTTTTAAAGTAGCTATTAAGTTAAGGAAAGAGAGAAACTAATAATTGCACCTTTAAAAGCTAGAGCAATCTCCATCAGGTCACATGAGAACTTGAAGCAGTAAACGACTTTTCCTGGTTCCTTCTCATTTAAAGAGTAGGTTGTGAGACCAAATCAAATACGCACATTTAAAAAAACAAACAAAAAACAAACACCATCATAAAGGGCTTGTGCTGAAAATAAAAACACCAAAAAAAAGCCTGAACCATGACCCATCCCACATAGATACTGTAAGTAATAATAATAAACAAAATAATAATAATAAAAAGAACACAGCTTGTAATACTGACTTGAACAAGAACTGCTGTTTCTCAGAAGCAGGTGGCTACACAGAGAGAAGTAAATGCACACAAACGTCAGGCACAGTCTCGGCCGACTACAGATGCAGGAACTGTCGTGTGAGCGCCCGGTCGAGGTCTTCTTATCCGTTTAGAAAAAAAAAAAAAGAAAAAAAAACCCTAAACAAACTTTCGCCCCGTCCTTCGAGTGATCAAGCGCTAGAGTCCTGTCCTGTTTGTGAGGATGAGGAGTGATGGAGAGCAGAGGCACCCGTCTCCACCCCTCTGCTACGAGGAAACGGTAACAGGATTCAGAGAGCCGTTACGGCTGTAGAACTTCGAGAAGGCCTCCTCCAGCACGGTGGCAAGGCGCGTCTGATCTCCCTGCGCAGAGAGAGAGAGAGAGAGAGAGAGAGAGAGAGACAAGGAATGAGACATAGTGATGATGACCAGGAATAAAAGTGCAGAGATCAGGAGAGGAAACAGAAAATCAGCAAGTGGATATTAATGTGTTTTTATTTCATTTATCGTTTTCTTTTGTGACCTTCAAAATCCTGAATGACCGCAAATACAAACGGTGTACATAGAGTAGAGCTGTGCACGTTCGAGTCGAGATTTTAAGCATTGCAATTTTTACTCTGATAGCACTAACGATTGTCTGATTTGTCTCAAGTAGCTATTTTTCTTCCTCTATGTTGATTTTTACTAATATTCTTAATGTCCCATCTCTGCCAAGTTTCTGTTTTATGCTCCAGTCCAATAGGTGGCGACATTGCACCGATACGTAGAAGGAGTGATGTTACCGCCAAACGTAATAATTCAGCAATTTTAGTTAATTTTAATTAAAAAGTTTACATAAAAGGCTTAAAAAGTAGAAGAACCAAAAAAACAATTCTTTCCACCTCAAGAGTTTAGCACATGATTGCTCCCTAAAGAATCGCCAGTGATTAATTTATAATTCTATTCGATTTACATGATATTAATATGGAGGTTGGCTGTAATTATTTGCGTATTTGAGGACACATTAAGGACTCGATGTCCATTTTTATAAACTTGGCATTGCGACTGTCTGGAAAGGGATGGGTTTTTGTCTGCCGTGTACTGTAGCTCCTTCAAACCCCACCGCCTGCTACATCACGCACACTAGTCGAGGAGTAATACAGCTGTACGTTAGCGGGAAAGACTGCTGATCTGTGCTTAAATCACATCAAGCGAAAAAAAGCCACCAAAGACCTTTCACCACAGTCTTTCCTTCTTGCTTTCTACTGGATCATGAGGTCTCTACTTCATCAAGAGCTTTACTGATCAGTTTAATATGCTACACAGATTATTTAAATGGCTTTACAGGATGCAACAATCACAACAATCAAAAAGAATGTCGAGTCGCTGATGTGATATGAGACGAATGCGCCAGAATGAGAGAGGGAACAGCGTGAGTGGGAGAGCCGGGCAGATGGTGTGGCACTGGCTTTCGCGGCAGAGCCAAGTCGGAGAGACGACTACGCTCAGCCAATTACATTACCAGTAAATCTCCAATGTACTGCATCAGGACGTCTAGCCTGTCACACATTCCTTTAACGTGGCTACCGTTTATAGCATTAATATTTATGTCGAACCATAATGTTATCATCTCGAACAATATATTCTTATCATCATGCTGCTTTTAACTCTTTAATTCCTCCTCACATAAAAGATCTAAGTTCTACTGGTTTGGGAAATCCTTCAATGAGATTGAATCTGTATATTTATAAAAATGATCATTTATTCGTCCAGCAGCCTGGAGAAATGGCTAAAACACTGCATTACAAAACCACACTCGATGATGTAATATTTCAAGGATGATTTATTTATTTATTTAGTTAAAAAAAAATAAATAAATAAATAAAATTCGGTAAACAATCAGATGATAGAGTTATGAGGTTGTAATCAGATCCGAATGTGACACAATGAAGATATTGGACACAAAGGAAATAAATGAAATGGGATCTCGGTGGTTGCGGCATCGTATTTATTGGAGGACCGGAAAAACCCGACAGTGCTGAAGACCCTACCTCACTGATGAAGCCGAGCTGGACCAGCTCCACCGCCAGCTCCTGGACATTCTCGTCTACACACACACACACACACACACACACACACACACACACACACACACACACACACACACACACACACACACACACAAAGTCCCATGAGCATTAATGCAAGACATTAATCATAGCTCTGTTTAAAAAACATAGATAAACATGAATCAAGTATTTTTCAGCTGAATTAAAATTATTCTCTAATAAATTGCTTCAACACTGACGGTAAAAAAATTTTTTATGCAAATATTGACATTTCTTTTTTCGCAAACTGCACATTAACCAAAGAAAGGTGAAAGAAGGCGGGGTTTAGTATACTTTATATTATTAATAGTGCAAGCATTATCATTCTAATCTGATGACCTTTCTGCTCAATTTTTTAAAGTCTGTAATCAAGGAAAATATTTCACTTTCACTCAAATATTTTTGTGGTAAAGAAATGCTCGAAGAAAAGAGTAATAAACTAATTAAATATCAACATTTTGGTTATTTATTAACAAGTTATAGCAGCGCAATGATTAAATGACATCGTCGATGGATAATCAGATTAGGTGACAACAAATTTAATCGTCGATAAATGCTACATAAGAGCTATTGAGTAAACGTGTCATTAGTAATATGATTTATCATTTCAATAATCAATAGATTAACCGAATATGAAAAAAGTCCTTAGTTGCAGCGCAAGCAACTTAGAAATAGAAATAATCAATTCACCAGAAATAAATCGCTAAAATAATTATTTATATGATAAATTAATTAGTAAATAAAAAATACAGACTAGTACAAAATAAACAAGTACAAAAACAACTGTCTAATTGAAACCATAATGCATAAGAACGAGAGCATTAATTTAAATCTGGGATTTGTGGCGAGACTAGTATCAAAGCAGATATGGCAGGAAAAAAATCTGATTTCAACATTGATTCGATCTGCACATTTAAAACTCATAGTACTTACTTGGTGCCAAATCACAACTCAAATGTCTGTTCAGCTTATCTTCCAGCTTTAGCAGTAAAGTCAACTGTTTAAGAAAACAAAAAAAAGAGACACTTTAGGGACTTTGTCTAAACCATGAAATGAACTGTGTGTGTGTGTGTGTGTGTGTGTTGAGGGAAAATCTTACATGATGTTTTGCTCCTTCCTCCACAGGCTCAATGTTGCATTGCATCTGAAGCACCTTGAAGAAAATACAAAAACTTGATCAGGACAGAAGACCAGCAATTCACAAGCAGTGGTTTGAAGTCGACTACATCAAATTTGCTATTCATTAAGATGTTATAGGAGCTTGGTGTTTAAGGAATTGACAGTCCATTACGGTCATGGCTTCAGTACAAATTAGTAGACTACACAGTTTTCCTCTCATGAAGTACCTTGACCTCAGAACATGTAAGAACATTAAGAACTGTTAAGGCTCTGGTTAAAAGCACTATTATTCGCACTATTAAATAAAAAAACATTTTATATATATATATATACACACATACACACACACACATATATATATACACATATACACACTAGGGCTGCACGATATTAGGAAAATATGCGATATGCGATATTGTTGTTGAATACTGCGATAACGATATTTCCCTAGAGAAATGCATTTTTTATTATTATTATTGCCTATTTTTTATTTATTTATTTATTTATATGTAATGATCATACTAAAATAAACAGGTAATAGATATTCGTCTGATGTAATTAAAT